>APFE030366585.1:22048-85133 GCA_000404065.3 Pinus taeda
TATAATATTATTTATTTAATTACTTTAAGATGAATATATTATTTATTATAAATTAAATAAATAATATAAACAATTTGATATTGTTTATAGTGTGTTTGAAGAGAGGAGTTGATGTGTTGGGTGTAGAAAAGTGAAACCCTATGCACATACCAAAATCATTCCTTAGGGTTTTTAAAGACATGTGGGTGGTTTAGTGAATATTTCTCATCCTCTATTGATGAAAACAAGCTCCATGCTCATTTGTAAACCCTAGTCAACATTTCAAAGGGCACACATTATATTTTGTTCATTTGTCAAGCAGTGACCATTTGTGACAATTCATTGAAAACGGAGCATTATTATTATGGCTTAGTTTGTATGATGCTTTGGTAAACATAGAAGAAGTTTTGAGTATGCATTGAAGTTTGGCTCCACCACACCTATATCACTATACATATCACAGACATCTTGATACCAAAGCCATGTGAGACACATATTCAGTTTATGAGCAGGAGGTAGAAGCTGACCGGGAGACTTGGCTCGAGAGGGTCAACATTCACTTAGAGAAGTTTTTGGCAAAGGATAATAGAAATAAAGATATGCTCCGACACATGAAAACGTCATTATTGGGCTCGCATGCATGTTTGCAAAGCGAAAATGAAGATCCTTAAGAGGCGTTTGAGCAAAGCGCTAAAACGATGGAAGAGGCCCGATCCACTTTGACTTTTGGCCGAGGCTTCGTTAGTTGGGCATGATACATGATGGAGGGTCTTCACTCCAAATTTGGGAAAATTCGGAGAAAATTTTGTCGTTTCGAAATTTTTGGCTTGCAAAACAAGTTTTTGGGCTCAACGCGTAGCGCACAGCGTGCTACCCTGAAGATTGGGAGGTCCAAATGACAAATGGCTTGTAGTTTTCGATTTGTCATGAAGAAATACACATGTCCAGCCATTGCCGAAGCATTTCATTGAGATCTGGATGGTCAAAATGTCCAAAAACATCATGAAAACCACCTTGCTGCCACCTTTTCCAACAGCAGGAAGTACCTCTGGGAGAATTCAGTTTTTAGGGGGAAAATGAGCTCCAAATTGACAATTTCCACTTGATTTGGAACGTATACATCCAGGGCTTTCCAACGAGCTATCATGAGCTCAATTTGGATGTCGGGAAGTGCCCCAAAAATAGGCTCAAATGTGCGCTACGCATAGGGATCAAGGGCGCTACGCTTATAGTTTTTGGCCCAGTTTTTCACCTTTAGTTCAGGAATTCGGCTAGTTTTCACCAGTTTCACTCTTTGATGTAATTTTTGACCCAAAATGATGTAATTTTATGTATGTAAGGTAACGTGGCACTTATCTACCTTCTTCTAGATGATTCATTCACAAATTAGCAAGAAATTAATGTAATGAATCAGTGTCCTTCTTTTTAGAGGCAGGTTGTTTGGTCATCTAGATTCTTGCTCCATGTTTAGAATTTGTTCAAACTGCTCCTAGAAGGAGGAGCTTGACCCTTAGAGGTTAGGGAATGAGGATAGCTTGGTCTACATATGTAAATTTTCATTCAGTAGGAGAGGTTGGACTCTTGGGAATAGCTTGAGACTATATTGTACATATCTTATCTGCATTTTGGCAAAAGAAAGGACTAGGGTTTTGCAGCACTATTTGAGATTCATGTGGCTTTATGTGTTGATGGTGTGTTTCTCTCAATACTTGTAAGTTGTGTATGTGTACCATTTTCCTTATTTAATCTTCTGTAATTAAACAAATGAAGTGTTAAGGTAGAATCCATGAACTTGCTATGCTCTGCCTTTAAATTTGTTTAATTTTCTATGTTTTCTTCAGTTTAAGGAGAATCATTGAGACTTCTTTGCTCTCCTTAGCTCCTCACCAGTCCGATCTACCCATCTCACTTGCTTTAAGGCATCAAAACAATTGCCTATCTTGCCCCAAGTAGACCTCTGCAAAAGCTGTGCCTCATCCCCGCACCCAAATTTTCCTTTCCCTTGAATTCAACAAAACCTTTAAAAATCAATTTCTAAACTCTTTGTACTTAATACCTAGCCTAAAATTAGTCATCATTTCAGGTCATCTCGAGCCTCTTTGATTATCTTTTGCCGAGTTTGACCCGGAGAGAGCCCTCTCCTGTCCTCGTAGGGCTAGCTACGAGGCTGAGCGTGGTTTTATGTGGCCTTGAGTCTCACCTTACTTCAGCCTAAGGCAGATTTGAGCGCTAACATAGTGGCGACCATACTGGGGAAGAAATCTCAAATGGTTTGCTTGTTGATGAGTTTGTTTCACAAGTCTTAGAAGGAGTCTGAAGTCACGCCGGGTAGCTTTCAAAACTCTCTTGCTATACATAAGCGGAAGTAGATAAATGCTGCTTCAGTCGATCTCCAGTTAGCTTGTGAAACCTTGATTTGCAAATCACCCCAGTACTTTTGTTCATTCTATACCCTTGGATGATTGAGTCTAGCAAACGATTTGGCTAAATTACTTTAATTCTTTTGATCTTCTGATAAACACACTGGCTTCAAAAAGACATACAAGAGCTAATCCAGATCTGAATCCACCTCCTATTTACGAAAATCCAAATTTGATTCGAAAATCCTCTGTCAAGAAAGCTCGACGACTCCCTTGGTTAAATCTCATTCATGTCCCGCAATTTTTGACTACCTTGAAGAACTTCCTTTCGACGCAAGGTTTGAATTGTCATTATTTAAAACCAAGTCTGAAAATTCTCTTGATTCTATTGTTCAAAATCCTAACTTTGCTGTAGCTCTTGAATTTGAAAGGCACAATAAATTAATTGACAATTTTATCTTAAGGCACCTTCAGACCGACATTCAAGCCACCAATCTTGTTGATTTCTTAGAAGTTGTATTTGAAAACATTGGATCCACCGTCACGGCATCTACCTCTAGAATTCCTATTGAACTACCTTTCATTCCTACCATTCCTGTGAAGCCTATAATTACTTATTCAGAATCTGCAGCCAATTCCCCTCCTTCATCCCACATCGCTTCTCCTCCGCATATTCCTCATACAGTAACGACACCCTCTCCACCAACAACACCTACAATAAATCTACCTAGAGCAATGGCTGCTCGTTTCGCACCTCTTTCTTTACCTCAGCAATTGCATGATATGCCCGTGGACTATCAGAGTAAGATTCCTTTATTTGATGGCACTCCTCAAAGTGTTTCCGCTCAGCAGCACATAGATAAAATGTCAAATTTTTATGATTTATATGAGATTGATGAAGAGGATGTAACTATGCGATTGTTTGTACAAACATTCAGAGGAGAGGTAAGAAAATGGTTCAGAGGCTTCGGAGCTAGAAGTATACCTATGTTGGTTGAACTTCAGAAGCAGTTTCTAGATCGTTGGGAACTTAGGAAGGATCCACTTCAGATCAATGCTTAGTACAATAATATCAAACGCAATAATGGTGAGTCTGTCCAAGACTACATTATCAGGTTCAATACAGTTTATAATGCTATTCCGGATGATTTAAGAACATCCAGAAAATCATCTCTTCTCAAATTCCCGGATGGCTTTGATTCGGAGATGGCTTATTCATTACGGGATAGAGATCCACCAACTTTAGAAGATATGCAAAACATTGCTGTCAATGTTGAGGCAAATTTGAATGACAAGAGAGCTCGGTTGAAGGCAGAAAAAAGAGTGACTATAAAGGAAGAATCTACATCAGAACCGCCTTGGCTTCGTGAGATGTTCAAAAGGTTGAACCTTGAAAAATCATAACCACAGATCCGTAATCCAAATTATCGTGGCCAGCAACAACCTCAGTTCAGAATTAAGAAGCGTGGACCAAGAGTAGAAGAGTCGGCAACCCAACAACCAATCAAGACTCCTCTTTTGCAGAATTTTGTGAGTCAAGATTCAGATGAAGATGTTGATGTAGTAGGGGACCAAAACCACTTCTTTACTCCTGATGATCTGCCCATTTATATCACTAAAGAAGAAGAGTATGGAGAAAGTTTGGGTGCCCAGCAAGATGAATATATTATCTTAGCTAATGATGCAGATTTAGATGATTACCAAAGAGGATATTTGAATGCCTTGTCCACTCAACAGAAGCAGTATTCATTGAGAAACCAAGATGTGCCCATCAATCCAATTCAGAAAAGAAAAGAATCTATAGCACCAAAGACGGATTCACCAATACCACCGAAGAAAGGAAAACAAACAATCGATCCCACAACTAGCAAGATATCAGCAGCAGAAAGGACAAATCAGGCAACTATAATCAAAGATAGGAGAGAGGTTCCGGTCAAAGAAGTCGACAAAGTTTCAACATTTAGTTTGGAAAATGAAATTTCCAAATTAAAAATATCTATTCCTTTGACTGAAATCATGAAAAACAACAGCTACCAAGGTCAAGTCTCTAAAATTTGAATTTTGATCCCATGTTGGACACGGTGAATGTTGAAGATGATCAACAAGAATTGATTTTTGGACCAGCATTGGATGGTCAGTCCCCTGATAGTGATGTTCCTCCCTTTTATATCAGTTTGAGATTGCATGAATATGTTTTGCATAATGCCATGTTCGATTCGGGTGCTTCACATAATTTGATGCCAAAGGCGATCATGGAGAAGATGGGGTTAGACATAACAAGGAAATATCATGATTTCTATTCATTTAATTCCAGTCGTGTGAGATGTATCGGGCTCATCAAAGATTTGGTTTTTAGCTTAGACCAAATCCCAGCAAAGAATGTCTTGATGGATGTGGTGGTGGTGGACATTCCTCCACGTTTTGGTATGCTACTTTCGAGATCTTGGGGAGCTAAGTTGAAGGGTACTCTACAGCTAGACTTTTTTTATGCTACAATTCCAGTCTTCGGTCAAATCATAAAGCTATATCGAGAGAAAAAGATGAAATTTATGATTACCAGCAAAGAGAAGCCAATCAATCATCCTGTAAATTATGTACATACAGATTTGGAGTCGTTTGTTTTATTTGCTGATAGTTTTAATGATCTAGATGGTCAGTTAGTTCAAGCGGAAGATATACCAGAGATCAGTGAAAATTTCAAAGAGGTTCTACAAAAGGAAAGAGGAGAAAAGAAAGCTATTATGCACCAAACAGCTGAAGATAAGGGGCAACAAATAGAAAAAATAGAGCTAACACAATTTCAACACTTGGAAGAAGATGAAGATGGTCTTTGGACCATGGATTTCGATGGCACAGCAGGTAGTGATGGTGCTGGTATTGGTGTGTGGATTCGAAGTTATTTTTCTACTCAAGACAAAGTTCCAAGCAACGTGAGAGTGTGTTACTATAAAATAGCATTCGATTGTTCAAATAATGAGGCAGAATATGTGGCTCTCATTGCTGGCCTAAAGATTCTTAGAAAGCTGAAAGCAAAGAAGATTGCGGTCTATGGTGATTCTGAGTTAGTAATAAAGCAAGTTAAAGGTGAGTTTCAGGCCAAGCATCCTCGTATGAGGGCATATCGAAATGCATTCTTAGATATTTTGAAGTTGTTTTATGATCATTCCTTAACATGTGTGCCTCACATACAAAATGGTGTTGCTGATGGGCTTGCTAAGGCCGCAAGCAATTTAAAAATTCCAATGAATTCTAGCAACAAGTTTGAGATCCATGTGAAACACCATCCCACCATTCCAGACAATCAGTGATGTTGGCAAGTCTTTCAAGATGATGAAGAGATCAATGAGTTTCTGCAAAATAAGGGTAAGTTCAAGGATTCCTCAATAGATACTGAAAATGGTGATGGTATTGACAATATACAAGTAAATCAAATGGACGTACTGCAACTCAAGGACAACATTATTCCTAAGGGATTGATTCCTTTAGAGGAGCTATTTGACCAAGATGATGTAGCCCACAAACCAACATTGAGACCGACTGAAAAGGGTGTTGAAGAGGTAAACATTGGGACAGCTGAGAATCCCAAGATGGTAAAGCTATCAAGGTCATTGTCACCAAAGGTAAAAGATGAATATACGAAATTTTTCTCTTTATTTTCTGATGTTTTTGCATGGGATTACTCGGATCTAAAAACATTTGACACAAATATCATTCAACATACTATTCCTATTAAGCCAAATCAGGAACCTTTTCGTCAAAAGTTGAGGAGAATCAATCCGAAGTTGCTGCCATCAATTGACAAAGAGGTAAATAGATTGTATAAGTCAGGAATCATTGTGCCTATCCGATTTTCAGATTGGATATCAAACTTGATGTCCATAAGGAAGAAGACACGTGAGATCCGTTTATGCATTGACTTCAGAAATTTGAATAAGGTGTCCTTAAAAGACAATTATCTGCTGCCCAAAATGGATCGTATATTGCAGCGAGTAGTTGGAGCATCAAGGATGTCACTACTCGATGGTTATTCAGGATACAATCAGATTTTAGTGCATGAAGATGACCATGACAAGACAACGTTCACCACTCCATGGGGAACATTTCATTATGCAAAGATGCCTTTTGGTTTGAAAAATGCAAGAGCCGCCTTTCAGCGTGTAATGGGCGTAGCTTTCACGAATGAGAAAGATGTATTTTTAGTTGTTTATCTTGATGACTTAACCGTGTTTTCAAATTCTGATGAGGAACATTTGTATCATTTGAAAATTGTTTTCCAAAAGGGCAGAAAATATGGCGTATCGCTGAATCTGAAAAAGAGTCTTTTTGCCATGGATGAAGGAAAACTTCTTGGCCACATCATATCTAAAGATGGCATCCATGTTGATCCCGCACATGTTGAAGCCATTTAGCAAATTGAACAGCCCTGGAACAAGAAAGAAATTTAGTCCTTCAATGGTAAACTGAATTTTCTCCGTCGCTTCATTCCAAACCTAGCAGAGCATCTTAAAGAGATCACAAGCATTCTCAATAAGGACAGTCAGGTAAAGTGGACCGAAGAGGCGGTGAAATCATTTAATTTAGTGAAGTTAGCTCTTTCTTCAGCTCCTATTTTGATCAGTCCTGACTACACTCAGGATTTTATTTTGTTCTCATTTTCTTCTGAGCACACTTTGGCAACTGTACTAATGCAGAAGAGGGAAAGTGTTGAAAAGCCCATTGCTTTTTTCAGTGGGATTATAAGAGATGGAGCATTGAAATATAACATCATCGAGAAGCAAGCACTTGCGCTTATAAAGGCCTTGAAAGATTTCTGTGTGTAAATTTTGCATTCCCATATTCTAGCTTATGTTCCTAACGCAGTAGTTAAAGATATTTTAGTACAAGCAGATCCAGAAGGAAGACGGGGTCAAGGACTCGCCAAGCTGATCAAAGGTCAAGGACTCGCCAAGCTAATGGCTGAAACGAATTTGCAAGTTCTAGACATAAATTTGATTGCTGCCATGTCCGATGAAGATGAGGAGAACCCATCCGTTCAGGTATCTGAAATGTTTCTTTCCTCTCCTTGGTATGCTGACATTTTATACGTACTTCACCATTTGTCTTCACCTCCTGGAATGCTGAGAAACAGAAGTAAAACATTGAAATTGAAGGCTGCAAAATTCTGCATATTAGCTTCAACATTGTTTTAGAAAGACCCTGGTGGAATGTTATTGAATTGTTTCGTCGAGGAGGAAGCCAAAAGAGTCGTGGAAGATTTTCATAGAGGGGACTCTGGGGGTCATCTATTTTGGAAAACCACAGCAAACAAAATTCTAAGGGCAGGATATTATTGGCCTTCATTATTTTCAGATGTATATAAGGTTGTTAAAAAATGTAACGAATGCCAAATTTTTCAAGGAAAGCAGAAGCTCCAGCCTTTGCCTCTCAAACTAATTGAAGTCAGCGCACCTTTTCAGCACTGGGGATTGGATTTCGTTGGTGAAATTCATCCGACATCATCAGGACAGGATCGATGGATATTGACGGCCACAGACTACTTCACAAAATGGATTGAAGCAATTCCTACTCGACAAGCTACGGATGCAGTAATTATTTCTTTTCTTGAGACCAATATTTTGTCACGTTTTGGATGTCCAAGTAAGTTAATCACAGATAATGCAGCAGGGTTTAAGTCAAAAAGGATGAATGAGTTTTGCTATAAGTACAATATTAGCTTGGGACATTCAACCACATACCACCCTCAAGGAAATGGATTGGCGGAGTCATCTAATAAATCTTTGGTCAATATCATTAAGAAATTGTTGGAAATCAGCAAAAAGGGCTGGCACAAGAAGTTGATTAATACAGTATGGGCTGATAGGGTGAGTCAGAAAAAGTCTATTGGCATGTCTCCTTTCGAGTTGGTGTACGGAATAGACACGGTTTTTCCCACTTCGCTTGCTATCCCGGTAGTCAAATTGCTTCAAGAAGCAGGTAGTGAGGAAGATCATATCCAGAGAAGGATTAATCAGATGATTCATTTGCAGCAGACACGGGAGGAGGTATTTCAAAACACTTGCAAGCTGCAGGAGTGCATAAAAAAGATTTATGACTGGAAAGCAAAAGCGGATACATTTCAGCTAGATGAGGTTGTTTTGAGATGGGATGCTCGACATGAAGACAAGGGAAAGCATGGCAAATTTGAAAATTTATGGAAGGGCCCTTATAAGATTGCAGCATATCATGGCCAAAATGCTTTCCTTCTCAAAGAGATGAATGGATATGAATATCCTGGAGGGTCGATCAATGGTGAGTTGTTAAAGAGATACTACTTTTGAATATTTTCTGCTCATTTCATTATCATTGTACATATCATTTTACTTTTGTTCTATTGCACATGTACACTAACTTATCATCTTCAGTTTGGGGCCCGAGGTGAAGGCTATAATTCTGAAAATGAAAGTTAGTTAGTCTAAGTTTGTCAAGTCAGTTGTCTAAATCTTTAGCTTCAAGTTTAGTTTGGTCTAAAGCAGTTTTTGTTTTTTCAGTCAAATTCTCAAGATTTTGTGTCAGAATAATGACTCCATCGCCCAATGGATGAAGGCACTATCTAGCTCTTACAGAGATCTGTGGTTCTTGGCATCTCCAAGGGGCTACCATCCCCATTGGAGCCAATGTTAGAGTCGTTCTAGTTATCCCTCCATCAGAGATCAAAAGCTCTTTTTTGCATTTCATGTTTTAGGTGTCCCACTACTTTTCATCAATTGCATTTCATTAGGCATGCCATAACTCTGATGGAGTGGTTTGTGTCATTCATTCACCTCGTACATGTCACTGTTGGTTCAGGTTAAGTCATAAGGCTTCACAAGTCATTTATAGTCATATTTTAAATTTTTAGGTCTAGGTCTAGGGTTTGAGTCAATTTAGTCTTGAAAAGTCTTATAAGATCAGCAGGCCAGAGGGATGTCTTTGATAGATCATCACTTCAATAATTCTCACCATCGTATAGCTGAATAAGGACTTCTCTTCAAAACTTCGTTTTGAAGACAAGTCGCCACCTCATTTTTCTAAAAATTGTCAAAATTCTCAGTTCTTCAATTGTTCAAAGTGCAGCCCTAGTCTTCTTTGCTGAAACATATTAGAGCTATCCCTGCAAAAAATTATCAGAGAAAATCATCATTTCAACCTATTTTATGAAGGAAACTAAAAAGGTCAGAGCCTATTTATTTTGAAAAAGTGTCAACAACCAAACATAAGAAAATGGGTTTTCGTCAAGTAAAAATTAAAAGGGAGGCTATATCAAGTCATTTCTCCTCATTCGCAACCCATTCGACATTTTGAGAGCCAAGAGAATCGTTCAGAGGTGATTTTGCAAGTTTGTGAGCGTTTGTGAGCATTTTGGGTTAGTTCCAGAGGTGCGCGGCGCACCAGAGGCGCGCAGCGCATCAGGCGACTTTTCACAGTGCAAATTAACACGCCCGCGGCGCATCTAGAGCGTACGGCGCGTTGGGTAAAGCACGCGGTGCACAGGAGTTTATGATTGAAATTCGCCAAGAAATCACTCAAATCACCTCTCCTCACGCATAAATTCATAGGTAGGCCTGCACTCATGGCTTGATTTTGGTTTTTGATGCTTTTTGTGAAGAAGTTAGCATATATTTGTCATGAAAACCAAGTGTACAAAACCCTCCATGTTCATCAATTTTCTATAAGGATTCAAGTACCAAGTTTGCTGTAGGGTTTTCAAAAATCACTGTTGCCAAGGTTTCTTATTTCCCTTGTTTCCCATTTCCTATATTCCCTAAATATTTTCCCCAATAAATCCACACGAACACTACACCTTCCTCTCTCAAAATCCTAATCCCTCCCCTATAGCCATATGATCCCTACCTTATTTCAAAACCCTAAAAAATGTCTATTCCCCTTTCCCTTCCCTAATTTCCTTATTTTATTTCCATTGTTCCCATTCCCCTAATGCTTCCCTTTTCCTAACAATTCCCTTGTCATTTATGTCCCCTTGCTCACAACATTTTGATAAAAACACAAAAAGTCAACAGTCAAATTTTGGCATGCAGTTTTATATCAGCAAATATATATATATTCCAGCTACCTTGTTGTTAAAGAACATGTCGGAGACCGAGTCAGTATATGATCAGGATTATGATAGTGACTCTACACCGTAGGTCAATGTGCTTAATGTGCAACGGAGGTATCACAAAGGTGGCAAAAGTGGACAACATGTTAGGGAGGAGCCTACCTCTTTGGCTCAATTGCAAGCTTGCCCACTTGTAGTGGATTGTTTTCGGCGCCAAACATGTTACCAATATTGTGAGATGATCTCACAAACTTAGCATCATCAGGAACTAGTCCATCTATTTGTCCTTAACTTACAGGATGGTCATGTAAACCTTGCTGGAGTGGATTTCACTTTGTCACCCGACACTATTGCTCAGGCCACCGGGATACCAAATGTGGGGGAGGAATGGAGTGAACGCCAGATGCTGGATAGGTATTACTATGAGCCATATGTCAAGCCCACATATATCAGACACTTGAGTGCAACCTTTCCTTTCAGATACCTGAAAGATGAGTTTGCACCATTGATTAAACTCATCATTCTGTATTTCAGCCGTGAGGGCAGATTTTCACGTCTCTATGCGTACCATGTATGTTTGTTGATGCATTTCACACGGGTATGTATGATGAGCATTCCGGTTTTCATGTGACGAGACATAGAGAGGATAGTACCTTTAGTACAGAGGAAGACCCCGGCACATCAACACAGGAGCATATATCACTATGCATTGATTAAAATCATAGTGATGCATCAGTTGGCACAGCAGGCTATTGCTTGGGAGGATTTCATCTCCCATGATTTATTTTCCGTGCTACAGCCTCCTCCAGAGATCGTTCATGATGAGGGAGGGCCTTCACAGCAGTTTGATATTCATGAGACCGAGCATGTTGATGCTCCAGTATATGTGACATATCAGAAAGGCCCCAGGGCCTTATTTGCAGCCGCACGACGAGTACTATCTCCACCCGGGGTGGAAGGGGTCTCATTGACATCATCAGCAGAGCGAGTATTATCTCCACATCATGTGGAAGGGGTCTCACCTCCGTCTTCATCACAGGTACAGATTCAGGATAGGGGCAAAAGACCCATAGTTGATGAGGGTCCTTCAGGAGCTCAGGATATCGGTGTCATTGATGTTGATGCTAGTTTGCCAAATTCAGAGCTCAAGGAGATCATCCGAGAGCAAAGGGTCGAGAATGAGTCACTACAAAAGTAATTGTAGATGGCTAAATGGGTGATCAACTACTTAGAGTAGCGCAACAAATAGTTGGAAGATGAGCATGAACTTTATGAGCTGCGGAAGATTCGGGAAGACCGAGAATTAGCTCGTAGGAGACCCAGGGATTTGACACCTATTGATCAAGAATCAATGCTCATCCGGGTGAACACTCATTTGGAAAAATTGTTGGCTAAAGAAAATAGGGAAAAGGACATGCTTCGCCACATGAAGACTCACTATTGGGCTCGCATGCATGTTTGCAAAGCGAGAATGAAGATCCTCAAAAGGCGTTTGAGAAAAGCACAAAAACAATGTAAAAGGCCTGATCCGCTTCGAGTTTTGGTCAAGGCTTCACTAGTTGAGCATGATACATGATGGAGGGTCTTCACTCCAATTTTGGGAAAATTTGGAGAAATTTTTGTCGTTTCAAAATTTTTGGCTTGCGAAACAGGTTTTTTGGCTCTATGCGTCGCGCTTAGCGCGCAACCCATAAGATGGGGAAGTCAAAATCACAGGTGGCTTACATTTTTGGATTTTTCATGACGAAATACACATGCTCAGCAATGGCCAAGGCATTTCATCAAGTTTTGGGTGATCAAAAGCTCAAAAAACATCATGAAAATCACCTTTCTGCCACTTTTTGCATCAGCAGGAGGTACTTCTGGGAGAATCCAGTTTTGGAGGGTCAAATGGAGACAAAATTGGAAAATGCTACTTGGGTTGGAAATTAGATATCCAGGGCTTTCCAACACGCCAACCTGAGCTCAATTTGGATGCCGGGAAGTGCCCCAAAATTAGGTGGAAAGGCGCGCGGCGCACAGGGTTTTTTGGCACAGTTTTCCTCCTCAGCTCAGCGAATCAAGCCAGTTTCACCTGTTTTGACTTGTGATGGGATTTTTCACCCTTCTTGATGTAATTATTGGAATTTTATGTTGTTATGTCACTTATTTATTTGTTCTAGATTATTCATTCATAAAATAGCAAAAATATAATGAATGAATTGGTTTCCTAGCTTATAGAGGCAAGTTGTTTTGACTGCCTAGATTGTAGTGCTTAGTTTAGAATTGGTTGAAACAGCTCCTAGGTTGATGAGCTAGACCCCTAGAGGCAAGGGAATGAGTTGGCTTGCCTATATTATGTATTTTGTTAGTCATTTTCAGGGTTGGACTCTTGGGAATAGTTTGAGACTATATTTTACATATTTTATCTGCATTTTGGCAAAGGAAAGACCAGGGTTTTGCAGCACTATTTGGGATTCATGTGGCTTTCTCTGTTGATGGTGTGTTTCTCTCAGTACTTGTAAGTTGTGTATATGTGCCACTTTCCTTATTTAATCTTCTGTAATTAAACAAATGAAGTGTTAAGGTAGAATCCATGAACTTGCTATGCTCTGCCTTTAAATTTGTTTAATTTTCTATGTTTTCTTCAGTTTAAGGAGAATCCTTGAGACTTCCTTGCTCTCCTTAGCTCCTCACTAGTCTGATCTACCCATCTCACTTTCTTTAAGGCATCAAAAAAATTGCCTATCTTGCCCCAAGTAGACCTCTACAAAAGTTGTGCCTTATCCCTGCACCCAAATTTGCCTTTCCCTTGAATTTAACGAAACCTTTAAAAATCAATTTCTAAACTCTTTGTACTTAATACCTAGCCTAAAATTAGTCATCATTTCAGGTCATCTTGAGTCTCTTTTATTATCTTTTGTTGAGTTTGACCCGGAGAGAGCCCTCTCCTGTCCTCGTAGGGCTAGCTACGAGGATGAGCGTGGTTTGATGTGGCCTTGAGTCTCACCTTACTTCAGCCTAAGGAATATTTGAGTGCTAACAGACAGGAGTAAAAGCAACCACTAGACCTAATGCCTGGTGACAAAATTTTGCTTGAAGACTCTTTGAAATGACAAAATTTGACCTTGACACCTTAAAATCACTTTGTAAGAGCATGTTTGATCACTGAAGGAAGGCTACAAAGGCTGATACTAACAAACCCCAGAGTCAAATTTTTAAAGACCAGCCTTTACAAGGCCAACCTTTTCAAAGGAAATTGTTCCAAGGTCAACCCTTCTAGAATCAACCCTTTCAAGGACAATTTATCCAGGGTCAAATGGTTCAGGGTCCTCCTTTCCAGAATCAACCGTACACTAGTCATACTTTTCAAGTACTATTCAACTGCAATTTGGTGTGGCTCATACTATATATCTAGGAGGTATGAAAATTCCAACTACTCAGGATATTCTAGCATATCCTTGGTATCCTCCTCGAGGAATAGGACTTGTCCCTTAATATTATCAATACCCAGAACAAGATCCTAACAGTCAATTACCATTTATTACAACTTTGGATTTACTGGACCTATTTCGGTTAAAAAATAATCCCATTTTTTATCTACCGTTTTGGCCCCCAAACACTACAAAGTTACCCAGTGACATTCCAAAATTTGAAGGTAAATTGGGAGAAGACCCATAAAATCATGTCATGACTTATCATCTTTGATGTATGTCAAACTCGTTAATCAATAATTCGATTAGATTATGTATTTTTAAATGGACCTTAACCTGTTCGGAAGCCAAGTAGTATGTTGAGTTACCGCAAGGTTCTTTTAGTACTTTCAATGCCATATCCACTACTTTTTTGACACATCTTTTGTTACCCATTCATTATGATAATGGTACTGAACTTTTAACTTCTTTAAAACAATCAACATCAACCCATATTTTAGATCATATTAATGAATGGAGGCAAAGACATCCTTTAGTTAAAGTTTATATTCCAGAATAGATTTTGGCAAAATGGTTCATAAAATTACTTTTACTATTAATTACTTAAGATTTTTCAAAGGGTGGTGTTGTAACTGAAGAAGAACTTATCACTCGTTCCAGTACTTAGATCTCGTTTATACTCAATCTCACACTTTGTATGAAAAAAATCCAAGTATTCCTCATCGACATCAAACCAATCCATCCTTTATAGGTTCACACACTGCTGATGTGTGATTGCTGGTGTTAGCCAACAATATAAACCTAAAAGGAAAAATTCTAAAAAAACACATATTTTCGCTTTACCTGGTTCATGCACAGAAGATCCTTCTCTTGAAATTACTTTTGAAATTAATGTCGTAGATTAATCTACTAGAAAAAACAAGTAATCTGGAGTTAAAAAGAAAGGAAAAGTTAAAATGAAATAAAACACTACCCCTCAGGATAAATCAAACAATAAAGAATCATTTGAAGAAAATAAAAAACCTCATTATCCTTGTTTATTCTGTGATGAAGATCACTACACCAACGAGTGCCCTCATCATGCCAAATTTTCTAAATTCGTTAAGGGTTTACCCACTCCCATTGTTTTGAAGAATCCATTTCCTCCTTCAGATAGTAAGATAGTCTCCCATATACCATCTTCCTCTTCCACATCAGTGGACATCATGATGATGTCTTCACCAATTATGGTAGCTATGGGATTCAAAGACTATGGATCAAAAATTCATATTGTAGATGGAGATGATTCTAGTTTACCTGATCTAAAATCCACATTTTCTCCTTCTTCTAAACCTTTGCATATTAAGAAACTTGATCCTGATATGATAATTTGACTGCCCTCTAAACATGTTCTTTGAAAATCATCTCTTAATCCTCATGCCAGAGCTACTCAAAATTACAACAATGTTTAAGATCTAGCCATGTCTCCTTTGGCAATGTCAACCCTCGAAGTCCTTTAGACTTGTCAAACATAAAGGAAATTACTGTTATCATCTATAGAAGTAGTAGATCCTCGGGATTCTAATCTAATCATTTTTTTATCTCAAAAATCATGTACCATGACTCGTGCATCAACTGGAAATTCAGTTAGCCGTTTTGTCAAATCTAAACAAGTTTTTCAAACAGTGTTGGGTGCAACCCAACTTGGTCCAAGTTTTGATCAAAGACTCTAAATTTTGAGGAGTAGAGCACACGAAGCTGGTGAATTTGTATTCAACGTGCAATGTTTATGGGCTTTGGGGTGGGTCAAAGTCCCTTATTTTGTAACGGGTATAGGGTATTAGTCCATTGTTTTGTCAGATCCATGGTATGTGGACCATGGTATTGTAGTAAGGAAATATATATAAATAATATGTAATACTTTGTCGAAGATAGCTAAGGATAGATAGAATTCGTAAATTGATCGTATGTTCTATCTTGGGTCTATAATTTTGTGAAGACTCCACAGTTGAGTGTGTGGAGGCCTTGGAAGAGTCTGCGATTGAGTGCATAGACCATCTGTTGCTTGGTGCGCATGTCAGAGAAGTGTATGTATTGAAGATCTTTATTAATAAAGAAGAATTTCTAGCAAAGTATTCAGTATATTTTTGGGTTCATTATATGTTGTTATATATATATCGTCAAGCTTTATTTTACTGAATTATGCAAAATAATACATGTTATATTGTTCTTTGTTATGTTTACGCATTAAGTATCAATCTGTGAAGTTAATGGGAAACGCAAAGTTATTTATGTATGTGAAGTTGTAGATAGATATGAAGCATAAGTGAACACACAGGTTCCATATCGTGGATATCCCTCTGGCTACAGAAACCTAGTTATGCTACCTCCCATAACTGCTTCCGGTGAGACTGTGATATTCTTGCAAGTCGTTGCTGAAAGGGCTAGAGGTTGAGGGTTTTTTTGGTGCACAACACACTCTCAACCTAGATAAAGCCCCCTTAAACCAATAAATGGTTCCATTGTTGGGGCTGGGATCTACTTAAGGGATATGTTTTAGTGTTTTTAGAAGAAAGAAATCCAGGATTGGGTTGAACAGAAGGAAAGAGAATTTGTAGAAAAAGAGAACATAAAACCTCGATTATCATCTGAAGACTGGTTGCAGAATTTTATCTTTGAAGAGAAATATGAAATCTTCTTTGGTTCATTGCACATTGAATTGTACAAGTGGGTATCTAGGTTGACATAGAATAAGACTTGTTTCAAGAATGATGAACCTGAGGAGTGTAATCCTGAATTGATACGATGAATCAATAACATCAGTAACAATATCTCAAGGGTTGTGGATTTCTGGATCGATAGGATTTGGGGAGGATATATCAATGAGTTCACTATAGATGTGATCATGTCCTAGAGTGAAGTTGAAAGAAGATTTTTCAAAGGACCACAAGGTAAGTTCTTAAGATATTTTAATCTCTGGATTAAAATGTTATTGTGTGAAAATGGAACTATATAAACGGAGTTAGATTAATGTTTGGACGAAGAGGAAATAAGCCTGAACCAGGGTCTACGTGAAGTGGAAAACTATATAGAATAGATCTGAAGAATTTTATTGAAATTGACTATAACCCCTTGTTAGGAGGATCTAAGAGCTAAGAAGAAAGAAGTAACCATACAACCCCATGACATTCCCCCTCCCGTAATGAAGGCACGTTGAATTTATGAGTTGAGAGAAGTCAGGGTGCCTTTGGGATTCCCTATCCATCCACCTCCCCTTACATCCCATCGCCCTACCCGTAATTCCCCTACACCCAGACCCCCTCCCCCTCCACCTAGCCCCCTGAGATGGAAAATGGCCGATCACATTAAGCTACCTATTTTTAAAGGACTGGGATTAGAGGATCCTTATCAGTTCTAGTTTGTAGATGATGTAGTATGGATAGAAAGACAGATCACTAATGATGATTTAAAGAAGGCACATATCATCACGTCGTTGCGAGAAAGAGTGCTCACATCATATATGAAATACTTTATGACTAATCGAGCTACTTTGCTTGATGAAATTAAGAAAGCACTGGTATCAAAATTCCAGAAGTTGAAATTGGAATCATAGTGCATCATGGAGCTAAAATAATAAAACAAATGGTGACTAAATCTGTGTGGGAGTTGGATCAACGATTCATGGTGTTGATGGGTTAAGTAATATTTAATATACCCCCATAAAAAGAAAAGGAGTGGTTCATAGTCACGGTAATACCACATATTAGGTTACCTTTGACACAACAAAAGATTGCGACTCAAGATAAAGCATTGGAGATTGCGATGAAGCTGAAAGCTTCACTGATTGGAGATACTCATGTAGGAGTACAACAGATATATAATTAGCTAGCAAATTTGACCTTAGAATTGGAATATCTCAAGAAAAGTAAAGAAACTTGATCAGAAGTATGGTGTACAAAATGTAAAGAAGAGGGTCATTATAAGGATCAATGCCATGTGTTCAGAGATTATGTGGCAAGTGGGGCAACTAATCCAATAAACCCAAGGTTGTGGTGCGTGATTTGTAGAATGAGAGGCCAACATCACTATGAATATTTCTACCTATTACAGAATTACTTGTAGACTTTGAAGAAACTATTTTTCAAGCTTTGTAGATCATTAGGCCATGATGAGAAGAATTGTTGAAGTTATGACTTAATGATGGAGTGCATTGCTGATACTTATAGATTGCAAGCTAAAGGACATACACATGAGGAGCTAGGCCGACACACTGGTTGAGGAGGATTTCAAGGATGAGGAGGAGGAGGAGGAGTTGGTTGAGGATGTGGCCAAATGATATGTTATAACTCTAGATAGGCAAGATAATTTGCAAGAGATCGTCAGAAGCCAACGACAACCTACGACTACTGTAAGTCTTTTGATCATGTGATAGAAGAATGTCCTATCCTTATCATGAAGATGTAGGAGGAAAGGATCCAACATCCTACAACAAATATTTAGATGATGACCACTAAGCTGAGGGAGGATGAACCACACATCAATATTGTAAGAAGCTGAGTTGTGACTAGAAATGATAAAGCTAATGGGAAAAAGGAAGCTGAAGCTACATGGGTAAGAGAAACTACTAAAAAAACTCATGCATTTGATATATTGAAGGAAAAGCAAGCATTCATGCAGGTGAGGCAAAGATTTATGGATGATGGGGCCTCGACCTCTACCATGGAGTTGACTCAGAAGGCTAACTGTGAGATACTAGCAGTTGTGACACATGATACGGATCTAGATATATTGAAGTATTTTCTATAGACTTGCATGAAGTTGTTGAGAAATCAAAAGGTCATAGAGGTATCATAGGAATTGATAGACTCTTTTGCTTCTAAAGGGGTACCATAGAGTGAGATGTGTACAATGAATAATCTATATAGACCCAATTTTATGTAACCAGCTCAAAAAATAGAAGAAAAGATAGATCAATGACTTCAAAATTAGCCTCTTCGAGGGGGGAACCTCCTTTACATTACACAAATGAAAAATTCTTGGATGATAAAAATGAAAATACCTCCTTTCTATATATAGGAGTCTAAGTGGTCCCAATATAATCAGAGCTTACATAATAGTAATATTGTAGGGGCACAACAATAACAATAGTGGGCTTCTATGGGGCACAATAATAACAACATGGGGACTACATGGGCACAATAATACAATAAGGGGGTTGCACTAATAACAATAAGGGGCTACACTAGTATTATAGGGACCTAACACCCAAGAAGAGAAATGGAAAGGAAATGTGGCTTACAATGCATATTGGAGAATACAACATGGATCAGGTTATCTTAGGTCTAGGATCTGATGCCAATGTCTTGCTGAAGAAAATGTGGGAATTGATGGGTAAGATGAAGTTGCAATGGTCAACTATTCAACTAAAAATGGTGAACCAACAAAATATTTCTCCTCTAGGAAGATTTTCAGGTATCATAGTAAATATTGATTGAGTGTGCACAACCACTGACTTTGAAGTGATTGAGATTGTCGATGACAGTAATCCCTACCCCACATTACATAAATTGGATTGGACATTTACTAACATGGTAATAATTAACTTGAAGAAAAGGAAAATGATATTTGGGAGCAACAATATGAGAGTTATTTTTCTGTTAGATCCATCAAAGGGAGAGAGGCATATTGAACTTGTCAAAGAAGAGTACAACATGGATGACATTGATTTTTTTTATAAAATAACAATAAAAGAAGAAGAATGGATTAACCCTACTCCAGATGGAAAAATGAATTGGGAGTAAGATAGTTCTTTCACTTTAGATTTAGAAGAGGAATTGGAAAACTAGAAGAATAGTTTGCATGAAGTGTCTACCAGGCGATGTGGAAGGATCACTAAGACAGTAGGATGTATGACAACTGAGGTATGTGATTTACCTTTGTATGATGGTTTGGGTAATATAAATACATTCTTTAGAGATTGTGAAAGACAGGTACCAAAATGTTAGATATTGTTAGCTCTCGATGAAGCACTCATAGCTACTCATACTAGATGTTGGGGTACTCATAAGAAGAATATAGGAGATTGTAAAAAGTATAGAAGGCTGATGTGGGTATTGTTTGGTCAACTAGAAATAGAGCTCGTAGACAAGTATGATGTCTAGACTGATCCTAGAGACCATATACATCTTTGTATGGAAGCTTGGGGAGAAATTTCACAAGAATAATGGATGCATGGCTTCATCAATACCCTCGAGAAAATCCCTGAGAATTGGTATCTGGAAATGGAGCTTCAACATGGTACTATTGGCCAGATAGAAATGGTTGATGGATTTATAATGAAATTTAGATTTGAAGATGACTACCCACATACAGATGCAACTCTGAATATAGTTAAGAAGAATATTTTTCATAGCAAAGTTCTAGTTATCTAGCAACCTGGTTGGGCTACACAGATATATAATGTAATCTAATGCTATAATCTCACTGGAAGAGGATGAATATCCTCGCAATATTGAAATCAAAGAATCAGAAGGTCATCACAAAGTAAATGGACCTGAGATAGAGATGCTTAGCATAATGAAGTCGTTGAAGACAAAGAAGGTGAATATAGGTTCAGATGCTGAAATGAAGTACGCAACAATAGGTGATTACCGGGATGAAGACATAATCAACAAGATAATAGATCTCTTACATGAATATCGAGAGTTGTTCCCCACTAAGTTTTTAGATATGAAGGGCATAGTAGGGGATTTGGGAGTGATGAGGATTCCTTTGAAACCTAATGCAAAGCCTGTCAAGTAGAGACCTTATAGACTGAATCCGAAATACAAGAAGGTGAAAGATTAATTAGGCAAAATGTTAATGGCTAGGATAACCAAACATATCAAATATTATGAATGGGTAAGCCCCATGGTAGTTCAGGAAAATAAGTAAAAAGGGGAAATCAAAATTTGTGTTGAATTAAAGAAATTAAATGATGCATGACTGCATGACCCCTTCCCTACATTGTTTAGAGATGAAGTATTGGACAATGTAGGAGGACAAGGGGCCTATTATTTCACAGATGGCTTTTCAGGATACCATCAAATCATAATTGCGCTAGAAGATAGACATAAGACAACTTTTTCTACAGAGTGGGGCTCTTATCAGTACACATTGATGCCTTTTGGATGGAAGAATGTGCTTGCTATATTTTTAAGAGATGTAGTTGCAGCCTTTAAAAAATATATACACAAATGTTTGGAAGTTTACTTCAATGATTGGACAATGTTTGAGCTACTGAAGAAGCATGTGGCAAGCTTAAGGTTGATACTGGATACATGTAGGCATTACTAGATATCATTGAAATTGAAGAAGTGCATATTTTGTGCACCATTTGGTATACTATTGGGATATGCAGTTTGTAAACAGGGATTAACGGTGGATCCTACAAAGACCGTAGTTGTTGTCAACTTTCCAGCACTGAAAATAGTAAGACAATTGTGCATGACACTGGGACACACTGGATAGTATAGAAAGTTTATAAAGGGGTACACATAGATAGCTGCGCCAATGGAAAAATTACTGAAGAAAGACATGACTTTTGAATGGAGCACGTTGGGTGCTAAAAGGTGTCTTTTAAAACTCCTAATTACCTCACATTAATTATCAACCTGGGTAAGTATTTTTGTTTCAAGAGTGTACACAATATGTGCAAGCTATAAATCCAAAGAATAATTCTTTTTAAGTTGAACTACAAAACTTGATACAAGAGTAAGTGGATGCAATCATAAATCTCAAGCTGTAACTTTTAAAGGAAATGATACATCTAAGCATCAAGACTTAATCTCAAGCAAAACCATAATCAAATCTGAAGCAAGCAATTCAATTGAAAATAACATCAACCGAGAGCATAGTAGCATTAACCAATCTCTTCTAGCTGACTCTATCTAAATCACACTCAATCTCAATTAAGCAATTCAAATGGAAATGATGTCAACCAAGAGTTCAATAGCATTAACCAATCTCTTTTGGCTGATTCTATAATAACCACACTCTCACGTATTCCCTATTTTGCAATGCTGTAAATAAAAGAAAATGAAATAAATTCTCTAATCCATGCCTTATCCACACCTGCTTGTGTAAAAATAACTCACGCTTATGCTAGAAATTAAGCACTCTATAATGAAATTAACACACACTCTGTAATGCAATTAACGCTCACAACCTACAGAATTGATAGAATTGAAATGCAACCAGTAATGGAAATCTACAGCGCTGGTGCTAATCTAGCTAGATCTCCCAGTTGTGGCAGGCCCTTGCCACTTCTCGGAGGAAAGAACTTACAATAATTGTAGAATTAAAAATCACTCAAGCTTAATCAACACGTCTCTTTCGATTTGATTTGTACGCGTCAAGGGAAATCAACGGACTCTTTCATTGAATGAAAATAATATAACATAGTCTGCCTGTAATTCAATAGTGATTACATGTATATATAGAAATCTCTCCATTATCCCCTCTCCTCCTATCCTATTATATTATACCTCTAATGATCCATATCTCTAATAATCAATATCCCTCTTTGATCTCTGTTCTAATTTAAATACACAAAGAGAAAAGAGAAGTTACAACTGAGATGATTACAATATGATTCCCATTACGAAATTGGGTTGTTCACAACAAATTGATCAACAATACCATATTTGAAATATCTCTCCATCAACATTCAATACGAACAGGTCAAATTTGGTATTGCAATTGAGATAATTTGGAAAACGGCTGCAACGGTGAATCAAAGAAAATTTTCTTCAGAGAACCTTCTGTTTCTCTTAATATGGACCAAAATTGGGAAAACTACTCATCACAAAACTAATTCGCCCCATTCTAGACAAAACCTATGTTTCAGATTTTCCAAATTCTTCTCCATTTGCCCGAAATGTCCAATACAAAACTCTCACTTCTTATTCCAACGAATTTTTGAGTTGGCATATTTAATGATGAGTTGGAGATCAAATCTACAATTTGGAAAATGTCTTGGAGGCTAAAATGGTGAGTGATGTTACAAAAAATTTATTAATAAACCATCATTAGTAAAATCATGTATAATAATCATCAATTTATTAAAAATAAAGGAGAAGAAATAATATTTATCCAGAGGATAAATAATTATAAAATGGAATTATATGATAAAGTATGATAAATGACGTGATAAATAATCGTAGAAATGGATGAAATACGTGTTAAAGAGTGACAATAATAATGCCAAACTAGCAGCCCAACAAAGCAAAGAGTGCCAGAAGAGATTGGATGTACTGAAAGAGAAAATGGTAACCGCGTCTATTCTAGTTTTCCCAAACTAGAAGAAGGATTTCCATGTACATGTTCATGCATCTTGCATAGAATTGGGTGTAGTGCTAGCACAACTAGGAGCAAGTGAAATTGATCATATGATAGAATTTGCAAGCTGAAAATTATCTAAGGCAAAAAATAACTATATAACGACAGAAAGAAAAGGATTAGCTACGATATATGCATTACAAAAGTTTAGGAACTACTTGTTGGGAATGCGTTTCAAAATATTCATTGATCACTATGTGGCGAAATATTTGGTGAATAATCATGTTTTAGCATGAAATATATGTCGATGGTAGTTATTGTTCTAGGAGTATGACTTTGAAGTTATAGTGAAGCCAAGGAAATTGAATGTTGGGCCTGATCATCTATCAAGAATAGAGACAGGATAAGAACCCACAAATATCGAAGATAACCTCCTCAATGCACAAATATTCACTATTAGAGTTGTAGATGATCACTTTCTAGATATTATTCTGTTTCTAGCCACAGAAATGACACCCGCAGAGTACGCTATAAAACAAAAGAAGGAGTTGGTGGTTCGAGCATATGATTTCTCATTGATTGCTGGACACTTGTACAAAATGGGAACGAATGAAGTACTTCGTAGATACATCACTAAACACGAAAGATAGAGTATTCTAAGATAATCTCATGGAAGAATCAAGGGTGGGAATTATGCAGGAAGAGCCACTACGAAGAAAATATTGAGAGTCGGGTAATGCTAGCCGACTATACAGAAGGACATAAAATAATTTTGTCAAGCATGTGATGTATGTAAAAGAAAATGGAAGCCATCTAGAAGAGGCGAGATGCCACTAATGCCACAGGTAACCTTGTAGGCCTTTGAGAAATGGGATATTAACTTCATTGGACCTATCAATCTACCAGGGAAGAAGACTAGTGTGGGGTATATCATCACTGCCAATGATTATTTGACAAGATGGGCTAAGGCACAAGTAGTGAAGGCTTGTAGCACATAAACTACTACAAAGTTCATCTTTGAATATATATTTTCCAGGTTTGGTTGTCCAAGGATCTTTATGAGTGACCAAGGCACACATTTCTTGAATAAGACTATTGAAGCACTAACTGAGGAATTTTAGGTTTACCACTAGCAGAGCACCCATTATCATCCTCGATAAAATGGAGCAGTGGAAGATTTCAATAAGATTATGGAGAATGGATTGACCAAGGTATGCAATATGAACAAATATGAGTGGGATTTAAGGATTCCAACGGTGTTGTAGGCATATAGAACAACACGCAAGAAATGGACAGGGAAGACACCTGTTAGGCTGGTATATGGACAAGAGTTAGTTATGGATATGGAATACATTATGTCAGTTTTCAGAATTACAGCTATCTCAGATATGGAAGATTGACATTATGAAGGAAAGGATGTCACATATAATAGCTCTATAAGAAGACAGGTTCATAGCAGGGTTCCATTAGCAAGTGTAGAAATAAAGGGAGAAAGCCTAGCATGACAGACATATCAAGAAGAAGACATTCCGGGAAGGAGATCTTGTATTATTATATGACATTAAAGTTGTGAAGTTCACATGAAAATTTAAAATACACTGGTGAGGACCATATATAATCAATCACATCTCTGATGGTGGTGCAGTTCGACTCGTGAAGTTGAATGGCAGTTGATTCTAGGATGAGTGAATGGTAGCAGATTTAAGATATACAGGGACAACTATGTCCCTGGAGATTCACACTAAAAAATGAAGGGAGGAAAGGCTTAGTGCCACTTATAGTTGAAAGTGGGCACGTAATTATAAACTACTCTTCATGAAAGGACTTCGCTGATGGGAGATTACTATGCAATACTCAAGAGTATGACAAAGTCCAAAGGAACTGCGGCAAAGAAAAGGTGATTACACCACAAGGGAAGGTGTGTCAAAGTTTGTTAGAAATATGACCATAGGAAGAAAAAGCTACCATTAAAATGAAATTGTCATTAAGGGGCATGGGAGAAGAGCATTTATGAATCACAACTAGCTATATCTAGCCCCATAATTGCATTAAATGAGAAAATATTGAGCTAATCATGAGGCTGGGAATTCAAATTTGCTATAAAAATCATATCTCGTGCTACATTTTACACTTTTTTGTCTTGAGAATTTGAAAAGTTTCATCTAAGTGTCAAGAGAAGAGAGATACTATATGTCTAAAAGGATTTTTGAGTAACTTGTTAAGATATTTGTAGAATGGGGATTAATAGGTATTATGGAGGCATAAGAAGTGAATGCACCCATGTCAACAAGGCGCATGAGGTATCCGAGAAAGTAGGTACCCATAGAACCAAAACCACATAGGAAGCAGGAGAGGAGACAAACTGAGGTCTCTGGGGTAGAGCTAAGAACATCCTGGAGGAAGAAAACATAGAAGGAAGTGTGCATGAAGAATAAACAAGATAAGGGGAAGAATCTTGTGTAGAAATGAAAGAAGTCGATGCAGAAATAGGTGCCCCAATAGATCAATGGTAGTGAAGAGGATGCTAAATTTCACCATATGGGGATAGGGGACGAAGAGATTCTCGTTGTGCTACCACCTTACATGCCACCAAGAAAATTGAATGCCAAGCCAGTTAAGGATCCAAAGGATGGAAAATTTATCATGTACAATCCATTTCTATGGGAGGAAGTGTCATTTGATGGTGAAGTTTTGGGGAAGACACCCTAGCTGAACATGGCAGAATGGAACTTTCATGATCTAAGAAAATACCCAGAATTTGAACCAAGTAGATGTCTGAAGCAGGTTCAGTACTGAAAAAGTGGATTCACAAGGCTAGAGCCCTACTAGTGGGCTACAATATTGTAGAGAGAGGGCATCTTGAACACATTGAATGTGCCACACTTTAGTAGAATCCCATCAAGTACGACTTGTGTGCAACAACGCCTTGCACTGGTACAAGATGGATGCATCTTGCTAGGGATGAGGATCATGATTAATCAGATGTTAATCAGAAGAATCACAACTTTTCGTCATCAAGGAAAGAACACCATAGAAGAATTTGTGGGAAAAGATAAGGAGAAGGAGATGGCACAAATGAGGAAGGAAAAAATCGGACTATTAAAGAAGTCACAGGGATATGATATCAATTCCATCAATGACCAAGGAGTGTGTTTTTGCACACATGTATTGGAAGGTAAGATAATGAGGAAGTGCAGGACCAATGAGGTTCCTACAACTATAGTATCTTTGGCTGCGGAGTGCAATGCAGTGGCCTAGTTTAACTCAGTTGCCTATCTATGTAAGGATTTTTTGACAGATTTCAAGCAAGCATGTGAAGAGGGGAAGACATTCCACTATGCTTAGTTGATAATCCTCATTGCGCTAATTGCATGGAAAGAACTAGAGGACTCACAGTTTCCATCCGTTGAGGTGGATTCTTTTGAGGTAGCAAGGTATGCCTTCCTTTGATTTACTAAGGAGTCAACACACACAACAGAGAATAGGATTTTCGTTTTAGTGATGTCAATGGATCTACACATGGTGGTGAATCAGCATACAAGGATGTCACCTAGTTTATATAAGCAGTATTCTCACATTGTGGATTTCAAAGCGGACTTCCAAAGAGCCTAACGCAATGAAGGACCCAACAAGGACATTGCACCCATCCTGATATTTAGTAATCAAAGATGATTTTCTCACACTAGTACATCAATGGCTGGAAGAATGGATGAATCCACCCCGTGGAGTCGTTGAAACAGAGAAGGGAACCCTGATGTATGTAAGTACAAGTGGAAAGGACACATAGATAGAAAGAGAGGAAACAGAGCAGGAATTTGAGGAACCCCTTAATGATGCAAGAGTATCAGAGGAGTCACCTTTTATTATTGAAAAGGTAGAGAAACAACAACTACGGCGGGTCAGACGGAAAAGAAGAAAGCATATAAGTCCAAGGGTGTAATACCATTAGTTCTCACTAATGGGGACATCGACGAGATTGGCGAGAAGGTTAAGGAGATCATCGTGGACACTTGGGACAGAATTGGAAATCGTTAGAGTGATCTTCGGTGAGGTACAATAGGCCATCACAAATCTAAAGGCGTTTCCATAAACAACAAAAAAACCAGAACAAATAACTCAACCATTGCCGGTAGAGGGAAAAATAGACGTAGAGTTTAGCGTTAGAATTTTGTAGGTGCTAGCTGGGGCACTATAGTTCTACACACTAGATGATAAAGAACAAGCCAAAGCATGGAAGACCTTCAAAATTAATATTGTCATACTGCCCATGCAGGTGCCACACAAATTCCATCAAAGTTTAACAACTGAGCTATAGCATGGGAACAACAAACCTCAACATTGACGATGTAGGTGAAAAAGGTGCGAGTTGCGTTGAAGGAGTTGGAAAAAGTGGCTAAGGAAATATATGATTCAAGGCAATGATGACAGTAGTTGGAAAAATCCATCAAAGTTACTTGCAACACAGTTTCAGACATGAAGGTCGGTGAGGAGGAATGACCAACAGAGAAGGTCATAAGGCTCGCCCTCCTCATCAAGGAATCAAAGAATACACTACCAACGATAAAATTTGAGTATGAAGTGGAGATATTAGAGCTAAAAATAAGGCTACAACAAGCCATGACCCCAGAAGTGTGGGAGAAGAGGTAGAAAGACTTAAAAGAAACATTGAAAAGTATCTCCAACATAGTGGCGAAATGTGGGAAACTAATAGATGAAAATATGTAGATTTGGACCTCATTGTAGGAGGATCCAAACATCTGAAAGATCGAGGAGGAATTATAGGCGAAGCAGAAGTAGCGCGATGATATATTTGTAGTTGTGAATACCCTACCAGTCTTGCAGAGGCTCGCCAATATTTCCAAAGGAAAGACCCTCCAAAACAAGACAAATGATCTCTGGAGGAAGGGGGAATTTTTGCAAGGACTTAGCCATGGCAGGATGATGCCCTCAAACTTTCTTATGTAGTGAATGAAATGCTCAAAGAGTTCAATAAATGGGAGATTGAAATACCACAGAAGGTTATTGGCCCAACCACAAAGGAATTTCTGGAGGAGGTGCACCAAGAGGAGAAACAAATGGCAGAGATGTTACAGCAGTGTAATGTAGTATACAATGGAATTGTAGCAAAAATCAAGGGAACCACAACTCAGTGACTCAAGACGAGTTAGGGTGAGAGTTGGGGGCCTATTGGGCGTAGCCCAACTTGGTCCAAGTTTTTATTAAAGACTCTGCATTTTAAGGAGCAGAGTGTGCAGAGCTAACGAAGGTCTATTCATCAAACATTGTTTAGGAGCTTTGGGGTGTGTCAAAATTCCTTATTTTGTAACAGCTATTAGTGCATTATTTTGTCAGATCCATGGTATGTGGACCATGGTCTTGTAGTAATGAAATCTATATAAATAAGATGTAATACTTTGTCGAAGATAGCTAAGGAGAGATAGAATTCGTAAATTGATCGTGTTTTCTATCTTGGGTCTATAATTTTGGGAAGGCTCTGTAGCTAAGTGTGTAGAGGCCTTGGAAGAGTCTGCAGCTGAGTGTGCGGACGACCTATAGTTTGGTGCACAGGTCATAGAAGTGTATGTATTGAAGATCTTTATTAATAAAGAAGAAATTTTGGTGAAGCATTGAGTATCCTTTTGGGTTCATTATCTATTGTTATATATATCGCCATGCTTGTATTTTACTGAATTATATGAAAGAATATATGTTATACCATTCTTTGTTATTTTTATGTGTTAAGTACCAATTTGTGAATTTAATCACCGGGATGAAGTTATTTATGTATGAAAAGTTGTAGATACATATAAGGAATAAGTGAACACACATGCGTGACAAAGCAGATATCCCTCTCGCTGCAGAAACCTAGTTCTGCAACCTCCCATAACCACTTTGGGTAAGACGTGTTCTTCTTGTAGGTCGTTTCCAAAGGGGCTAGTAGTTGAGGGTTTTGTTTGTGTGCAACAAACTCTGAACCTAGGTCAAGCACCATTAAAGCAACAAACATTATTTGAAGAAGGTGCATCTACATGCATTATGTCTATTGCTTGTTGGAAAGCTTTATATTCTCCAATGATCAATCCATATCCCATGACTTTGAAGGCCTTTGATGGAAGATGTTTTTGAAGTTATGGAATTTTGAACGATCTTCCCATAGAAATAGAGGGTAAAACAATCTCGATTGAGGTTGAGGTTGTTAATGCTAAACTTTATTATAACCTTTTACTTGGCCATTGTTGGACTTATGCCATGTCTACAGTGGTCTCCTCCTCTTTTCGAATGATTATGTTTCCTCATAAGGAAAAAATTGTAAAAATATACCAGTTGTCCTATTATACTTCAGATGCTAACTCTGTTGGTAGGATTCCTTTTATTGGAAAATTGATTACTATGTATGAAGATGTTTGTGTTGGTCTTTTTAAAGACTTGTCCCTTATGGGAACTTTCATGTTCCCTCCACCCAATTTTCCTCGTAATTTTTCCCATGTAATATGATTACATAAAGCACTTCTGAGTCTTTTGATCCTTAGAAAGTTCCTTTAGAGTCAGCATTAAACTTATATAGTAGTGAGATGCCTATTAGCCCTTTTGAATTGTCTTATAAAGGAGTTCAGTCCCTTTCCAACAAAACAACATCTGAAAATGATCAAGTGAATACGATCATCGATGATTATTCTCATTTGTCTTATTTGGAACCAATATCAACACTTGATCCTTTTGATGGAAACTTTTTAACTGATAAAGGAATTATGGAGGTAATGACATTGGATGAAATTCCACGAGATGATTACCATCATAGCTCATCTTTCTAACCTTTCCTTGACAAAATCAAGAATGATTTTTCACTTATGTTTTTGCCTAAGATTTTCAATGATCCTGAATGTCTGATTTCTATCCTTTATTTCAAATCTGAAAAAATAAAAATAAAGATAAAAAAGAAATAAATAATATATATTATATATATATATATATATATATATAATATATATATATATATATATATATATATATATATATATATATATTAGATAGAAGAGAGAGAGAGAGATATTAGGAAATATAATAGCAACAGTGCCCATTAACATCTCAGTCAAACCAAGGATTACTGAAAACATTCATATAGGTTCTTCTTGTTCTTTGGAATAAATTTCAACATATAAAGCCCTATTTCAGAAATTCTAAGACAATTTTTCCTGGTCTTTTGAATAAATGCCAAGAATTGATCCTAGTATTGTAGTGCATGAAATCAAGACTTATCTATATGCCAAACATGTTAGGCAGAGATTGGATTTGATTCATCCGCGAAAATCTACTGTTGTAAAAGATGAGGTTGAAAAATTGTTAAAAGTAGGTTTCATTTACCCTATTCCATTAGCTAATTGGGTATCAAACATTGTACTAGTCAATAAAAAAAAGGAACCATTATAGTATGTGCCAATTACAGGGATATTAACAAAGCGTGTACAAAGGACAATTACCCAAGCTCGTATATCAATCAAATTGTTGATGATTGTGTTGGAAATGAGATTTTATCTTTTATGGATGGATTTTCTAGCTATAATTAAATAAACATACTCCCTACTGATTAGCATAAAACTCAATTCATTTGTCCATGGCAAACTTTTTCTTATCGCAAACTCCCATTTGGTTTGGAGAATGTTGGCACAACTTTTCAAAGAGAAATATCTTACGTTTTACATGATATCAAACATATTGTTAAGCCCTACCTAGATTACCTATGAGCTCATTCGATGAAACATCAAGATCATCCATGACATTTAAAATAGGTTTTCATCAGATGTAGGCACTACAATATTCGTTTGTATTTGCACAAAATCATTTTTTGTGTACAATCCAACCAACTTCTAGGTTTTATAGTTTCAAAAGAAGGAATTTGTGTTGATCCTTTGATGGTAGAGGCAACTATGAACTTTCTTGCTCCTACACTTCTTCAACTCCAAATTTTGCAGGGGAAAGAACCTTTTTCATAGATTCATCCAAAACTATGCTAAACTGACCGAGGGTTTTACCTAAATTTTGAAAAAGGGCATTCCTTTTATTTGGGAAGAGCTTGCTGATAAATATTTTGATGCATTAAAATATGTGTTGACCCATGCACCTTTATTGCTTCCACTTAATTATCACCGAGATTACTTTCTATACCTAGCTGCACCAGATACCACCATAGGCATGGTCTTAGTAAAGGAAGATGAGTCTAATAGTGAACAAGTGATTTACTATCTAAGTCAAAATATCACTAAACCTGAGATAAAATATGCATGTGGAGAAACCAGCCTTGGTAGCTGTTCAAGTTGTTCATAATTTGCGTCACTATATAATTTTGCGAAAAACAACTATCATTTCAGTTTGCAACCCTATGATGTATATTCTTACCAAACAATTGTTAGGGGGCAAATAATTAAAATGGATAGTTATATTACAAGAATTTGATTTAGAATTTGAAAGATCTAAATAAAAGAAATTAATAGTTTTTGCTGAGTTGTTATGCGACTTTCCCTATACAAATACTAAAAGAGTTATAGAGGATTCTCTTGCCGATGAATCTCTCTTTATAATTAGTGCCTCTCATCCCTGGTATGGATATATCATTATATATCTTCAAACCCAAACTTTTAGGCCTAAATTATCTTGAACTCATCATCATCGCATTCAGTACCAATCCTAGCAATACAATATTGTTGGAGACACTCTTTATCTTCACGGTGTTTATTGTATTTTTCGAAAATGTTTATCTCTTCAAGAGGCTGAAAAAGCATTGAATGATTGCCATTTCAGAGCATGTGGCAATCATATGTTTGGGTATGACACTTCCTAGAAGATATTGTGTGCTGGTTATTTTTGGCCATCTATGTTTAAGGATTGCATCATTGCAATTTGAAAATTCCATAATTTCTAGGTTTATAATCACAAGATGCAAGAGACCCCACCTCCTCTTCAGTCTGTTATTGTTGTTGGTCATTTTTCAAAATGGGGCATAGATTTCCTTACATGTAACCCTCACTTGGTTGGGGTGCATGGGTATATTATTCTTTCAGTTGATTATTTTACGAAATGGGCCAAGGCGATGCCTACATACAAGGAAGATATTTAAATTGCAACAATTTTCATTTTGAATCATGTAATTTCTCGGTTCAGTGTACCATAGGCCATAGTTATGGACCATGGTATCCATTTTCATAGTTTTATGATGACTGAACTATCTGCACAACTCAGCCTACACCATGATACCTATACACCTTATTATCCACAAGCAAATGGCCAAGTCAAAGCTGTCGATAAATTTTTGACAAACATGATCAAACAAATAGTTGGTATTCATAAAGGAAACTGACATACCATGTTTTTCCCAACCTTGTGGGCATACTGTACTAGTCAAAAACTATCCACAAGTTCTACTCCCTTCCAACTTGCATATGGTTTGGAGGTAGTTTTTCCAATTGAATGTGAAATTCCATATTTGAAACTAGCCATCAAATTATTACCAACTACCTCTGGAGTGGAAGAACGTTTTTTACACTTAACATGCCTAGATGAAACTCGCTGTGAGGCCACTCTCGCTAGTGAGGCTCATCAAAAATGAGTGAAGGCTCAATTTGATCAAAGTGTAAACCGTCATTTTTATGCAGAAGGTGAACGTGTCTTGGTCTATGATCAACCTCATGATAAACTAGGTGCAAGTAAATTCGAGCCCATGTGGCATGGCCCTTACATTGTAAATTTTGTATTATCTTAAGGAGCCTATGAGTTGGTCAATTATGATGGTGTTTCTTTGGGAAAACCCATAAGTGGCTTGTTCGGCCTCAAATATGCCCATTTTTCTGTCATACAAAACCATTATTCATAATGTAAATTCCTATACATTTACACTCATTCCTTACCATAATTCCTCAATTTGTCGCCAAATCACATCTTACACCCTATGGTTGGTTATCATTAGTTTTTTTTACTCTTCTATGATTAAAGATGATTTTTCCATGATTTTCTAATGACAATTTTTCTAAGTTCTTTTATCGTAGGGTTCCATCGCCGAAATTCTTCACAAGTCAACTAAACTACTTACTACAAGGTTGAGTACATACTGAAATTGTTGTAGGTGAAAATATGAATATTTTATCAAATGATGAAGAATCTCGACATTTCAAGACTTGCATCGTGTTCAAAATACCATCTTTCGTATAACCCAAAAATGGTTCGGTAAAATTCATCACCAAAAGGAGGTTAAGGTCAAAACAATTCTTAAGTATAGAATTGTTGAACATGAACGGTTTTGGTTTTGAATGATTTTGGTTTTGAATAGTTTGGAAGCCACGTGGAGTATGGGGGTTGAATATCTAGAAGTAAAACTCATCTAGTTAGCCACCCACCTCAACAAACCAAGCAGTCAAGGATTGTGTTTTTCCAGGATTGCCAAGAATCTGTTGTGCAGATTCGGTAAATTAGCCATCGAGAATCTCTCTCACTTCACTCGGCAGATTACATAGATCCTCTTAATTAATTAGAGAGACAATTTTTGTTATATTTTAGAGGGCCAGACTCTATATAAAAGGAATTCTCTGCATGTATACTGGGAGGTAGCGAAAATAATTGTTTATCTATTTTGTAAAGAATACTTTATTCGAGAGATTTCAGAATGACATTTGTATTGATGCTTGAACCTTAATATAATTCAGCTACAATGTTTTCTTGTGAGTATGATTTTCATTCTTTAATTTCCACTTCATTGCATTAAACTAGCTTGCTCCGGGTGTGGGAGGGCCCACCACTTTTGGAACTAAGCTCAATTTCTAGTGTCGATTAGATAGCTGTCTGATTTTACAGAGTGAGCCTTCATTGATTTAAGCTTGCAGAGTGTTTGAATGTTGTTGTGTGATCCTGTAATTATGTTTTGGTTTGATTTATAAATTTTTAGCAATTGTTTACATTGAATAATTGATCAATTAAAATACTATTTTTGTGAGACTGTGGAGTTACAATTTGTTGTCATATAAGGTCTGCGTTTACATATCTATCTCAGATTCATACTCTGCATCTTTATAAACAAGTGAGCGTGAATACATTAAGAGCCACAGTTGAAGTATTAGTGATAGGCAATGAACTTAGATTTAAACGATTTCTGAATGCATATATCTATATATATATATATATATATATATATATATATATATATATATATATAGATATATATATATATATATATATATAGATATATATATATCTATATATATATAATATATATATATATATATATATATATATATATATATATATATATATATATATATATATCTTATGTTCTGTAGCTTAGATTTGGGTGAGGTTCTTTCTAATTTATGCTTGAATAGTGTTTCATGATTACTTTGGGTAGTAACTGTAAGTTAGAATGAATTCGTTTTTGACAATGATATCATTTTGAATAGGAATAGTTAGCATAGGTGTTGTTCTTTGATTATGTTCTTGCAATTCGAATTGGTCAAAGTAATTTCATTATTTGCAGTTTGATTTGATTTTGGTAACTTCAAGGGCTATTGTGATAGAACAGAGTAACTCGATTAGAGTAATTTAATCATTGCAATAGTATAAGGAGAGAGAAATTGATTTCGTTTCAGAATGGTTACTGCAGTAGTTTTAAATTAGAATAAGATTTGATCATTGATACTTTTAATCGTAGTGTGTTAATTTAGGCAACATGGGAATATTAATTTGAAATTGTCACTTTAAAGATTTGTATAATTGAGGGTGTGAACTAGATAGCATTAAGAGATGAATTTTAATGCTTATTTATTTGTGTGATCGCAGTTACAATTTTGTTTGAATTGTGGTTATTTTCTGCATTAGAATAGGCTTTATTTCAATTGCAAGTGTGATTACTTTCCCACATTAAATTAAGATTACTTTCTTGCATTAGATTAAGCATGTTTATTTTCTGTCATTAGATTATGGTTACTTCATTGCATGTGTGGTTACTTTTCTGTACTAGATTAAGTTTCGTTCCATTGCAAGGTTGGTTACTTTTGACAGTAGAGGTCCATTTCCTTACATGTCATTTGTTTCGATTCCTTTGAGTTTTATAATTTGATTGCTTAAGATAGCGTTAGTTTAGAAGCCTTTGCATTCTGTACTTAATTCAAAAATAAGAATTTGATATTAATTTAGGTTAGATGCTCTGATCCTATGTTACCTATGCTTGTGCCTCAAAGCTTACGAGTCTTGGATTGATAATTTAATGTTGGAATTATTACACATATAATTCCCCCAACATTTTTGCCATCATCGGTAGGGAGGTGCTAAAGGGATCAGAGCATAGTTTCTTTCACAATTTTTTTGTGTGATATTAGTTGTAGGGAAATCAGAGGGCAGAGATGATGGTGAGATGTGAGTGAAGAGCCATGCATCCACTTTTCTTGGGGTTGCTCCAAAGTATGGTTGTCTAAGTAAGAGAGGAGTTCAAGTTTGTTGACTTTTATTGCAATCAATTTTTATTCATTTAGATTAAAAAGAAATTCAATCTCTTTATCTGTAAATCATTTTTGGGGTGCTGTAAGAACCCCCAGGTACTAATCCATGTGTGGAGACAGGGATTTCTAAACTAGAAAGCATGATTCAAGGATGATTAATAATTTGAAGGAGTTACCTCAAATCCTAGTGGCAGTTGGGGTCTCTACCTCTAAGGAAGAGAAGATCTTGAGAATAATCAAGAACCTCTCTACCTCTCCAGAAGTGATTGAAAAACCTAATTTCCATGAGCCACAACCACATGAAGACTAGAATCTTCCAATAATAATGTTTTCCAATCGCTAGAGGAAATGGAGGACTTATGGACAACATCTATTGGAGAGAAGCCCCTAAACCTAAAGATCAAAGAGGCCAAAGAAGACGACATGCACCATTGTCCAAATGAAGAAATGGACCAAGACCACTATGATTACATCGGGCATTGGTTCCAAACCAGTACTCCAACAAGGCATCATTCTCTTCTTCACACTTAGCATCATATAATTTGCAGCTGCTATTTTTACATGCCCATGTACACTGTAAAGTTTATACGTTAAATCTAAGCATGAATATATATATGTGTACCTGATCCGCACATGGCTTCACTAGAAGTTCTCTTTCACTTGAAGGAGGACATATTTTCTCCAGTATAGTAGGAAAGTTAGTAAATAGATAAATGAAAATAGTAAAGAGAAAAATAAGTCCTTTTGTGAAAACGAGATTGTCTGGCACAACTAGTCAGGGACTTTGCTTGAAAATGAGATAACTAGCGAGTAAGGTTCCCAATAAAGTTTGTAAATTTGTATGAGTTCTTTAAATCATGTATCTTTCAAGTCATTATTTTTGTACTCGAGTTGGTTGATGTGGGATTCCTTAAGGCCCACCTGCCAACAAGCCTTATCCCATTGACATCATCACATTATCTGGTATTAGGGTTAGGGTTAGATAAGGTATGTGGGAGCCTCCATGCCCTAATGGAAGGTATCCTTGTCATCTACTAAGTAATACATCATTTTTTCTTAGTGGATGAATTCTATGATCCATTCGACTTTGAAAAATCCATTCATGGCGAGTAGAATATACCTCGTGCCTTGATTCCCATTGACATCAAAGATGGGATATCTCACATTGGTTAATGACTTCCTCAATGATTGATAATCCAATGGTTCTTGCTTATGTTTGACATAGACACAATTTATTCACACATGCAAGATTTCACACAAGTGTGTAGTGGTTGAAGACTATATGGTTTTATGATCTCAACAAAAATTTGTAGCAGTTTGGATTTTTGTATTAACATTTACATTGTCAGTTGCAGCAGCAATCACCTTACCTCAATTGTTTGGGAACATACAACTCCTCAGGCATGGGGGAGAGGGTGACCTTTAATTCATCCTTCATTTTTTTCAGTTCATCCTTAATCCTTCTTTAGTTGCTCAAATCAACAGTCGCATCAGCTCTAGCCATTCCATTACTCACTTGATCTTGCAGCGCCAAGCACATCAACAACAAAGGTAAAACTTGATGTAAAGTTGGCTGAAAATTCTTTGATTCATTAGATATTTAAGAAATCTTTGATGATTAACCACAACATATTTAGTATATTTTGGTTTCCATATACCCTCCATTTAAAAATTCCTCATTTATAATATAATGCATGTTACTCTAATAATGTCATAATCATGAAAAGAAAAGTATATTGGTTTATGTAAACAAAAGGAGTAACTATAGTGCCTTCCCTTTCTACATTCAAACATATTGTTAGTTTTTATCTATCCAATAGAGGATGAAGTCATTGCTACCATTCATAAAGGAACCATCCATAAGAATTGGCCTCACAAAAATAGAGTATGCAAGCACCTATTTTACCATCTCCATCACCACCTCATCAACTCCACCATTTCTATTGCCACATATCATCTCATTCATCATTTCCTCCTACAATATCTATTATTTATCCTCAATTTGTATCACTCTCAAAATCAAATATATGTCAATCAAATAAGAATGGTGTTGCTCCACAAGAAGCAACATCTTCAAATCTTCACACAATATTTCTCCACAATAACCAACCCTGCCCAAATCCATGATGCCATAAAATATATAAATGAGAAAATTACTTGTTTCCATGAGGACATGCAAACCATCAAGCATGGGGGGATGATGGGCCTCGAATATGCCCATTTTTTCATGATACAAAACCATTATTCATAACATAAATTCCTATATGTTTACACTCATTTTGTACCATAATTCCTCAACTTGTCACTAAATCACATCTTACACACTATGGTTGGTTATAATTACTTTTATTGACTCTTCTATGATTAAAGATGATTTTTCCATGATTTTCTAATGACGTTTTTGCTAATTTCCTTTATTGCAGTGTTCCATCGTCGAAATTCTTCACATGCCAGCTAAACTACTTACTAGAAGGTTGAGTACAGAATGAAATTGTTGTAGGTGAAAATATGAAACTTTTTATCAAATGGTGAAGAATATCTACATTCTAAGACTTTAATTATGCTCAAAATACCCTCTTTCATATAACCTAGAAACTATTCCAAAATATTCATCACCAAAAGGAGGTTAAGGTCAAAACAATTCTTAAGTACAAAATTGTTGAACATGAACAATTTCGGTTCTCAATGATTTTGATCTGAATGGTTTTGCAGCCACGTGGAGGATGGGGGTTGATGATATAGAAGGAAAATTCATCTACTCATCTACCCACCTCAACCAACCAAGTAGTGAAGGATTTTGATTTCCAGGATTGCCAAGAATCTTTTGTGTATATTGGGTAAATTAGCCATCGATAATCTCTTTGGCTACACTAGGAAGATTACATAGATCCTCTAAATTAACTAGATAGAAAATTGTTGTTATATTTTAGAGGGCTAGGCTCTGTATAAAAGGAATGCTCTGCATGTATGCTAGGAGGTAGCAAAAAGAACTATTTATCTATTTTGTAAATAATACTCTGTTCAGGAGATTTCAGAATGATACTTGAACCTTAATATAATCCAGTTGTAGTGTTACATTTTCTTGTGCATATTATTTTCATTATTTAATTTCCATTTCATTGCAGTAAACTAGCTTTCTCTAGGTGTGGGAGTTCCAGCCACTTTTGGAACTAAGCTCTATTTCTAGTGTAGATTAGATAGTTGTGTGATTTTAAAGAGTGATTCTTCATTGATTTAAGCTTGCAGAGTGTTTGAATGTTGTTGTGTGATCCTGTAATTATGTTTTGGTTTGATTTATAAATGTTTAGAAATAATTTATATTGAATAATTGATCGATTAAAAGACTATTTTTTAGGGACTATGGAGTTACGATTTGTTGTCATATAAGGTCTGTGTTTACATATCTATCTCAGAGTCATACTCTGCATCTTTATAAACAAGTGAGCACGAATACATTAAGAGCCATTGTTGAAGTATTAGTGATAGGGAATGAACATGGAGTTAAAAAATTTCTGAAGGCATAGATATATATATATATATATGTGTGTGTGTGTGTGTGTGTGTGTGTGTGTGTGTGTGTGTGTGTGTGTGTGTGTGCGTGTGTGTGTGTGTGTGTGTACGTATGTATGTATATATTTTGTTATGTAGCTTAGATTTAGGTTAGGTGCTTTATCATTTATGCTTGAATAGTTGTTTCATGATTACGTTGTGTAGTAACTGTAAGTTAGAATGAATTCATTTTTGACAATGATATGATTTTGAATAAGAATAGTTAGCATAGGTGTCATTCTTTGATTCTATTCTTGCAATTCGAATTGGTCAAAGTAATTCCATTATTTGCATTTTTGATTTGATTTGGGTAACTTCGAGGGTTATTGTCATATAATAGATTAACCTGATTGGAGTAATTTAATCATTGCAGTAGTATAAGGACAAAGAAGTTCATTTCATTTTAGAATGGTTATTGCAGTCATTTTAAATTAGAATAATCTTTGATCATTGAGCCTTTTAATCAGAGTGTCTTAATTTAGGTAGCATGGAAATATTAATTTGAAATTGTCGCTTTAAAGCTTTGTATAACTAAGGGTGTGAACTAGATAGGATTAAGAGATGAATTTCAATGCTTATTGATTTGTATGATCCTGGTTATGTTATGCATTAGAATAGGGTTTATTTCAACTACAAGTGATTACTTTCCCACATTAGATTAAGATTACTTTCTTGCATTAGATTAAGCATGTTTATCTTTTGGCATTAGATTATGGTTACTTCATTGGACGTGTGGTTACTTTTCTATACTAGATTAAGTTTCATTCCATTACAAGATTCACTACTTTTAACAGTAGAGGTTGATTTCCTTACATGTCATTTGTTTCGATTTCTTTGAGTTTTATAATTCTATTGCTTGAGATAGTGTTAATTTAGAAGCCTTTGCATTTTGTTCTTAATTCAGAAATAGGAATTTGACATTAATTTAGGTTAGATGCTTTGATCTTGTGTTACCTGCACTTGTGCCTCGAAGCTTACGAGTGCCAGATTGATAATTTAATGTTGGAATTATTACACATATAATTCCCCCAACATGGCCTTTACCTAAAGAGATATTATGCATAAATATTTCATGAAGCTTTGTACGTTATTTACATTTTATTTTTGTGTGTGGTAGCTTTAGCATTTTTTACAATCTACTACTACTTCTCCTGCTTATCTAGTTTTGCACTTGATTTGTAGATGTCGAAATCTCCTCAAACTTACATTGGATTTTATAATGGCATTAGCCGTAGTACTCAGAATTTATCTTCCACAAGTTGGGTTATTTATTCACCCAACGATGAGCTAGTTTCCATTCATGGGATATGCCTTGGTCAAACAACGAATAACATAGAATAATATAGTGTAGTTATTGAACTATTATCTGACGACATTTCATTTGGAATTCGACGTTTTATTTTTATGTTAGATTCAAAACTCATAGTATTACATTTAAATAATGTCTACACAGTAAGAAGTTCATCAATGTTAAGAGTGTTTTTACGAGTCCATCTTTTGGAAACGCAGTTTGATTATATTAAATATCAACACATTCCAAGAAATTTAAACACATTAACCGATGCATTAGCCAAGCATGTGCTAAATAGACATTTGCAACATTTGTAAGTAAAATAAATGCTCATCCACATATTGAAAAAAATAGGCTGAAATCAAAAGTAGTAGTTTTCATTACATAAAGTTTGTTGACAATGTGTTTTACAAAAAATATTTCATCCAAGGACATAATTCCCTGTGGCCCTTATTATCCGAATATGTCGATACAAAAAATAAAAAGTAGCCTTAAAATATGAAGAGAGTAATCATGATGATGATCATGATAGGAGACTATAGCACGAGAAACATAGTGTATTAATCACCTGAGTGGCCTTGGAACCCCATTCACATGCCTCTGGTACTAGAGAGGAAAATCAACCATCCTAGTCTCTAGGATGTCAATAGTCAACCTCTCTAGGTTGTGCTCTAGCTCCACTAGTGCCTCTGCCACCTTTGGGTTGGGTGTTGTAGCTGCTATAGGGTGGTCATCAGGCCTGTCAAAACATCGTAGTCCTGCTAGTCGAAATAGGCCCATATATTCATATGCATTTTGAATAATTAGCCTTGAAAGACAAAAAACACATAAATATTTAATTTTTTTAGTGAAAACTTTAAAATGAGAAATTTTTACCTAGGTCAACTGATTTTGTCCCCACTGGAAGAGGGATATTTGGGTTTCCTTTGTAATCCATCCCCGCATATGGAAAGTCTTCGATCGAGATGAGTTTTTGACTTTACCATGAAAAACAATTTGGGACATATCGTACCACTGGACCATTATTGCCATAACAAGCCATAAGAGAGTACCACATAAGAATCTATGAACCCTGAGATCCTGCCTCATCCACTAGAATCGATTGTGGCTTGAGGAGTGGAATCCTCTCTAGATCAAAATAAATCAAAATGGCACCATAACCGAATTTCTTTAGTTTGTTGTTCTTAATATAATCAGTTGTCATTTCATGTTGACAACCACTGCATCGTGCTAGTTAAAACCAATGGACTCCCAACACTCCACGACATTCTACATATGGGCCTCCATGGCCAATTGAAGGGCTGCACTACCACACATTTTGCTAAGCATGAAAGAAACGATCCTCAAAGCCAAGTCACCAATAGTCTCGATATCAATCCTCCCATATATGAGAACGACACGTAATTTCATCCACCAGTTTTCTCGAAATCAGCTTCAGAAGTTCGGTGGTAAAAAGCCCTCTTTTTGCTCTCCAAATGCATTAAAAAACAAATGGTGAAAACATAATTAATTTTTCAGCTTTTAAAATTTTTTTCCGTGATTAAAATATAATATTTATACCTAGGAGCTTTTAAAATTTTACACAAACATTGAGCAATTATGATAATTTATTTGAGTTTGATGTACAGAATAGGTTACAGTGTGAAAATGAATCATTCTGACTATGGGCAGACTTTGATCACTTCCATGCTCTTAAAAAATTACGAAAAGGGAAACCATGGAGTCCTTTTTTAAGCCCTTTTCGGACTCTGAAAACATGAAAAGATTGTTGACCACTTGATTGTTTGAACTCGTAAAAGTAAATGAAAAACTACCCACTCAGTATAAGTTTACTCCTTTTACAGACTGAACTAGACTATTTACGAAATACATATATGTTGACTAATTATGGTCGATAGAGTTATCTCCTGCACTATTTTATCTTTTTTTGGGCTCGAGGGGCTAAATTTATGAGTAAGAACATGACAGAGTTTTCATATGTTTTTCTTCTAACTCCCTAAAACTAAAAAACACCGAGCTTTACTTTCCCTGGGCTTGTTAAAATTTTAGGGTAAAAGAATTGAATGAGTCTCCTTTTAGTGTATTTTTCAAACTCTTAAAAGAAAACCACATTGATTTAATCCTTTACTAGACTCGTAAAAATTAAACAGTACAGGATTCATTAAGCATAACGAGACCGAACCACTCCTCCTTTGGGTTTGTTAAAAATAGTAGGATGGAATCGTCCGAAGGATGAGCTACAGGACAAGCATATGTTATCCTCCTCAACCTTGTTTAAAATAAAGAGGTACTTGCCAGTAATGGTGGGGTAAAATTGTGAAATGGTGCTCATTTTGCATTCATCATAAAGGCAATATATCACTCTTGAACACAACACTCTGTCACATTTATATCTAGGTTAGGAAACCCATTTGTCTTAAATTTAATCTAACCTCATTGAAATTCTTCAACCGGTTTTCAGTATTATCGTTGAGTAAAAGTCAATTGTCATGCCGTTATGTGTTTAAGAAAAGTTGAAACTCACTTCATGTTCCTTTGCAAATTTTAACCTACAATCACATCGACCATCCCTGAGTCAGTCCTTGCAAACCATTTTTCAAACCTTCATATTGTGTTTCATGTCATAGGCTTTCTTGCGACGGGTCACTTCCTATCAACTTTAGCTCATTATCTAGGAAGTTGATCTAGAAATCTTCACTACCTTGAGGCATGCATGCTATGGAAGGTTTCTCACCTTTGATGACAGGTTCTCATCATTGGCCTTCAATTCAATGATTTTACAAGTGTTCGAATTTACATCACTTATTGGCACTTCATAGATTGTACTACGAGTACCTTGAGAGCCATTGTCATTATTGGTGGTTTCTCTCATGCTCGTTAACGATTCACATCATTGAACGGTAATCAGGGGGTTTCTACCACGTTTGACTTCAAGAAATTCACTCACATGGATAGATTTGTATTATAGATCAAGAGACAGAGATCAAGACCCTTGATCTATTTTCATCAATCCAAGTTGCAAGGAGTTTTATATTCATGATCATGTAGACCAATTCATAACCGATGGTTGTGCCCATACTGTGTCAACTATTGATATGATTCTTGAGTTTTCCCAGAACTTGTTCATTGATTTATCTTTACTCGTAGTATGGGAATGCGTACCTCAGTAATGATTATATATATTTTCATTGTAATCCTTCAATGTTTCTTGCAACTTTCTAACCATTGTCTCTAATCCAATCTTTGGCATGATAAATCACTTCAATCTTTAAAACTTATTTTTCTAACTTCATACTTTAGGGGCCAATATGTTACACATCATTTTGTCACAATGACACTTAATTGATATAAATGGATTTCTCACCATCTATTAATATGCTTCATTGAAATCTCTTAGAGGTCAAACAATCAAAAACCCCTTGAAGAAGATGAGAATTTTTGGGAAAATGGCTTGTATACATTGTTAAGTATGACATGCGTACTTTTCCTAGAAATTTCTATGCATTTTTTGTACTTATCCCTAGGAACAGTGCAAAACTACGCTATATCTGTCACTATAGTCTCCATAGGTGAATTAAAGAAAAGTAAAAATAAAAAGTGAGATCTAGAAGCATTGGTGGGAGAATATATGCCAACTAAAAGCTCCCAAGTCATATCTATTTGAGCCAAACCCCTTAGATGATGGACCTAATTCCGTTTCGTCAAGCAACCCTAATCCCCCTATTAGGGCATCTCATCCTCCTCTTTTGGATCTGAAAAATTCTTCCTCATGGCCTATAAATTGACTAGAGGGTAGATGGATTGAGGAGGTCAGAAAAGATAGCCTTATGTTGTTGGATTGAGATTCGAAAGCTTATCATCTAAGGAAAGGGTTGGAGGAACTTGGAAGGAACCTCATGAAAACAAGGAAAAGGTTTTAAGGCTCTTATTTATCCTTAAATTAATACAAATGAATCCATTTTTCCATTGTATTGTCTTACTGAAATGATGAGTGGTTCATAGTTATTTAGATATTCATTAAGGCAATTTCAATTTCTAATCTCTTTGATCATTAGATTAAGATTATTTGAATTGTTATGTTGCATATGCCTTTGATTGTTCTTATGTTTGTGGTTGCAGGTATTTTCAAGCATTGAGAAGCTACATCAAGACAAGTGGGGATCTTCATCAAGAATTTCATAAATAGGTAAGAGGCTTATTCACCATGTTTTATATCCATAATTCAAATGAAGTAAGATTATGGAAAGAGCTATTCAATCGTCTCTTTTTTTCTAGTTTCCTTTAGGATCTAGGGAGACCGCTCTTATCAGCAAGAGGGATTTATCCACCTAATATCAAGTGATGCCACAAGCATCACAATGGCATGTCACGTGTCCTCACCACATAGGAAGAATGGAAAATTTAGGTGGAAAAATCTAGGGTTTCCATGTGGCAATCCCTAGTTGGAAAGTTGGGATCAGCTGAACGATATTGGTTCATGAATTTTGGTCGGAACTCATGTTAATGGTTCATGAGTGTATTTTATTTTTAAAACAATGAATATACATTTATATATATTTAAAAAAAAACCCGAACAAATTAAAATTGGGAGGCCACGTGGGTTGACCACAGGAATCCCCCAACCACCAAAAACTTTATATTACCTAGGCCAATCAATTTTCCCAACTAACTTGTTGGGATATCTACCCACCATAAATTTTTTGATATTCATTTTTTCATCTACCAGGGAGGAGGAGGTCCACCCAGTGCACAAAGAACAAGGCCTGCCCTTAGAATAAGGCTTGAGGTATAATTTCTAATTAATGTAGGGAATATAAAAGATGCTTCACACATTTTTTAAGGTAGATGAGACTAAAAGAGGACAGAGGTGAAGGTTATAGAACTATATGAAACCTATAGTAAATTTTTCATGATTTTTTGAGATGAGTCCATTGGTGTAGGAAGAATCTAGATCTGAGGATAAAATATAAGGGCTCATTGAAGAATCCCACATGTGTCACTAAGGATTGACTTGAATTTTAAGATAGAAATGCACATTTCAGAAGTTGGTCATGTTTATAGTCAATAGTCATAAAATGACAAGATGTACCTACTAGTGCTACATTTTCTATGTTTTGAGCATCTAATGGAGTGTTTTGGCACAAAAACCAATGTAAGTATCATGTATTTTTTATTTGATCCTTTTCAATATTTTTAAAAGGAAGAACATGTATTTACAAATATTCTTCAGTTGGATGAACAAATTCAAAGATGATATTTTCCACTTGTTATGAGAGTAAAACCCCTTTAAATTGGTGAAATGGAGAACAAATTATGCCACTTTATGTGAGATATTTCAACCCCTCTTAAGGGAGAAAAAATGTGTTATTTTATGTGAGAGTCCAACCCCTTTGATTTGGGAAAAAGGGAGAACAATTTATACTACTTGTTGTGAGAATTCATTCTTTTGTATTGTTGAAGGATAATGTCTCTTTGTAGGAGGGAAATTTCCACTTGACGTTAGAGTTTAGTCCTTGTATCAACAAAGAATAGACTTATTGAATAGTAGCTAATGAATTGGCTACGCAGTTCAACAGAGCCTAGAGACGTAGCTCACATGTTGTGGGTGAACTCTGTTATATAGTTTTAGTGCATTTATCCATATTGTCATTTCTCCATGCATTTATTCTTCATGTGTGTTGCACTTATGGTTATTTCATGCTATTTAAGATATTGATTTTAAAGTCATCGAAGAAAATATCCCAAACCATCAAGACTAGACATTATGTAGGCTATGGTACTAGTAGGAAGGTTTTACTATTTTCCCAAGGAATCACATGTAGGTGTAGTTAAAATAATATTTAGATATGTGAAAGGCACTAAAAATTATGGATTATGGTATCCTAGAGTAACTTATATCACTCTTAAGCCCTTACATTGATGCAAATTGGTCTGGAATAATGGATGATAAGAAAAGCACTAATGGAGGAGCATTCTTCCTTGGAAAATTATTGGTCTCTTGGCTTAGTAAAAAAAAGTCCTCTATTTCTTTATCCATTATTGAAGTAGAGTATATTATTGCAAATGCATGTTATACTTAGGTACTCTAGATGAAGAAAACATTGAAGGATCATTTAGAACATAATGATCAATTTGTTTCTATCATGTGTAATAATATCGGTGCTATCAATATCTCAAGAATATTATTATGCACTCAAAAAAAAAGAATATACACATTAAATATAACTTTTTCCAAGAACAAGTTGCAATAACTCAGTCATAGCTGAATATAGTCAAACTAAGGAATATATTGTTTTCATCTTCACCAAGCCTCTCCCAAGGGAAAGTTTCAAATATGTCCTTCAAAGGAAGGGAGTGATCTCTTCCTCACTAAAAGAGGTATCTCACTAACATTATCCAACTTACAAAAGTATATCCTTAAGCGTATGAGAGGAGGAAGATGTATAAAATCATTGAGAGTTCATCTAAGGGGTGATACTTTGGTACATTTGGAGTATCATTGGAAGTATGGTCTTAGGAGGAGCTTCTATCAATTCCAAAGGATCGTTCAAGCACATGAATAGTTCAAGAAGCATTGGAAGCATTATCATAGGAGAATTTATCACATATAGAAATAGTTTGTGATGTTTTGACAAACACTTAGAAGATACATACATTGGCAGAAATGGAAAATAGGGAGAACCCATAGGATCAAATTCACACATGATAAGGGGATCCTTTAGCACCGTGACATGGGGATTTTGATGCATATCAAGGATTGACATATTCAAATCAATGAGCATCAATTTACAGTGGCTTTTCCATCAACAGAAAATGTGAATATTGTTGGATAGAGTGTTCTCCTTGTTTACAACGAGTGTCATTGATTTCAAAGGAAAAATTTGAGACAACAACAAGATGATTCATTAGGAAAAGGAGGTAGTGTATCAGTTAGATATATTACGTACCCTCATCAGGTGAAGTCAAAGGAAAGTTGATGTTTATTGAGGTTTCTATAATGTTATGATTCCCCGGTGGTCCTACAAACAACTTGTGTAATCTTCATTGAGAACTTTCCAATAGTATATCCGACTCTGAAAAGCTCCTCCCAGATGAGAAGTTATGGTCATCTCAAAATAAACACTATTGTAGGGTCAAAAATATACAGTAAAACCCCCAAAATATTAATATTTTAAAAGGTTCACAACCTTTGGATGCATCATTGGTTCATTGGTCAGGTCAACAATGAGTCTCATCATAGCTTGCACGACATTTAACACTATTAAAGAGTGTGAATCTTTCAGAAGGTCAGATGAAAATGATAAGTAAGGATGCACACTAGCTAGCTAGAGCATAATGGCTAATCCAAACATGACACATGGTGCATTTTGATAAGATAAATGGGATGACATATTTGACACAATGAACATGATTGACACATGGAAACATATGGATAGGTGATGTAGACTCCTTGTGATGTCATCAAAAGACATCAGCAAGTGACATCATCATGGTGACATGGTTCTACCTAGCTCCAGCACATGGTAGGCACATTTGGAAACTTCTTATTGGCGAAAAGCTCAAACATGGCTGACTCGTGGCACACCTCATAGGTTGCCACATGGTATGATGATGTCACACTAAGATATTCATGTAGATAACCAAGGAAGCCTAGGGAACCAATCATATGGAACATGGAATAAAGTTGAATTAAAAATCTTAATGGCATGTTCATGTTTTTTGGTTAAATAGTTAAAGGTGAATCCTTTAAGACATGGATGTCATCCAATGATAAACTAAATTAAGCCCCGATAACACAAAAAATGACATGTGTGTGTGTGTCTAAGTGCTATGACCAAATAATGCTCATGAATCTGTTGTAGCAGCTGCAACGCCCTCAAACATTTGGGCATATACTCAAATTTTGGAACCTACTGTGGATGTTGTGATCAATCATTCTTTTTTCACTTACTAGTTAGTTGATGATTTCAAGCCCCCTTCTTCGATATCAAGTGCCATTCACACTTTTATCTTTATATAGCAAGTGTCATCTTTGGGCATGGGAATTATCACTTCTCATGCAAAGGGGAGTTTGGGTTTTCATGAAGGGGGAAGTCTTTGTGAAAATGAGATGTTCTCATCATATAGAAATGTTTCACACTCATTTCCAAGGTTTCACACACCATTACACAAGTTTCATCATTATCCTCACAAAGTTCATCGACAGGGCCACACTTTTTGTAAGGTGCCACAAAGGTTATTGTATTAAGCGACATATGTTTTCATATGTTCTGCATGATCTATGTCGTATCACCAAGTATCGAAGTCTGTAGTGACAGTCAAGTTCTATCACTATTCACATTGGTTCGACTGATCCCACACTTAGCCAAATTTTGGAAGATTCCTAGCAACCTGTTGACGGTGTGGGACCCGCCAACATGTCAAGGGATTTCCCTGGTAAGAAGTCCCAACTAGAACTCATACCATTTGGAGTAGGAGTCCCAACAGTGAGTAGTAAAGTAGTGCCTTGACTGTGGTAATGGGAAAAGGTAAGTATGATAACTTTGTTAGAAGAAAGTGTGTGACCTTGCAATGAGTCAAGTGAGATCCATAGGGTTCTAACACATGGAGGGGAAAAGAAAGTGTGTCCCATAGAAGCCTGTAATATTATGCAACCTAAAAGGAACACACGAGTTGAATGACATCATAGGTTGGAAGTGGAATAGTCTACAATCTAAAGTGATGGGTTAACACAACAACACGTCTTCAACAAGATTCATACAATTACATACAAAATAGTTCATACACAAATGAGTAAGTTAAATAACATACATTGCTAGAGTAACAAAAATAGTCGAACTCCAATAACAACATATGCATGAAAACATGTCGGCTCAATTATATTATCAAGTGAAAGGTCTGTTCATACATACACCATTGGAAACCACTAGCCCCAATAGTGGAACATTACAATCAACATCGCCTACTCCTCCAAAGAGATGTACTCACTCTATGTTGTGGAGAAGCTAGGGCTCATCACAATACTCTCCAAGCCTTCTCCAAGCATGGCTCCCAAAAGACTCTACTATTAGTTATGAGGTTCTATATATAACAAAGGATGGGGTGAACCTTGACATTCCCCTTTGACTCTTTGAATACCCTCATGACTCTTCACATTACATACTGTCTATTCACATTCCATTATTGACACTTGGAATTTCACTTAAAATATGTTTACAAATAATCATGCAATTTCCAATTATACCCATGTGGGACAAAATATGTTTGAGTTAGCCTAACAAGGCAAACATCATCACGTGGGGTCTTGGGGAAAGACCAACTCGGAAACATCCTCTTAATGGTCTTTGGTGACAAATATATACCAATCTTGGTATTGGGCTATTGTGTCCCCGTACTATTTGGTGATGTCTTTCTTGAAACAGACTCTAGCCTCCATGGATTCCAGATATATGGTTATGGATCCTCTTTCTAGCTCATCTTAAAGCATATGTAGCATTTTCCTAAGTGTGACCGGATCACCGATGTACTTCTGCATGTTTTCTATGCTCAGCTCCAAGTCATCATTGGTGGCCTCTCACCTCAACTTCTCTATGTACCTGTCGACCTCTAATACGACTTGGTTCTTATTCATGGCTTGTGTTAGGGTTCTGATTGAAGGGATCATGTGTGTCCTCACCATGACATCCAGACTCTTGAACAACGATGCATAGGAACCCTCAATGCTAGTGATGAGCGGAGAGAGTTTCTCATAATTCCATATCAACATCTGAATGTTTGCTTTGCCTAGCTTTTCTTGCGGCTTCATTATCTTCTGCAAGTAAAGCAGGTCTCCCTTATACCTCATTTTTCATTCCTATACATCTGTAATAGAACCATGAATGTATTTGAGAGTTTGGACTATCTTCTCCCACTACTATTGAAAATCATATAGATGGACAACTCCCTTATGTACAGTGACAAATTTTCCATATAGTTTCTACATGGTGGTCTCAAGAGTTGATACTTCAACATGTTTCACTTTTCTCATCTCTGCCATAGTAGATCCTGAAAATTATTTTGTTTACTGCTTGGCTTCATGCAAGTCCTTTTTCATCCAATCATTCTATATTATTAAGAACTTGACCTATGAACTCGTGGCTTCTGCATAAGCCTTATAAGCATCGGCCATGGCATCTCAATGTTTTCTAACATCTAACACAATCGCCCTTTCCTCTATGTGTGCAAGTGATGCGTGATCATCCAGGAGTTGTTTTCTTCATTCATGTACAATCCTTTGTTGTGACTCATAACATGACAGACTGTACACATTTATCAATGGATCATCATCAAGGAGAACAACCTCTCCTTGCTCACTTGGGACAAGTTCTGATTCTAGAGGTGGTAGAGGCTGTGGGGTGACCTCAAATGCTCTCGACATGAGGTTGATGTCTTGGTCCTGTGGCTCTTGTTCCAACTGCATGTCTAATACTTCAACCATCTACTCAGTCTGCTGAGAAACTTCACGAACCTACACTTGCTCACCCTCTTCTTCATCTACTAGCTGTTCTGACTCCTCAACCTGTATAGGCACAATTTTCTCTATCATTACGCCTTGCCTTTCCTCCTATTCTTGTTTCAACTTCTCTTCCCTTTCTCTCCTCCTTATCTCCTTCTCTTCTTTCAACTTCGTTTCTATTTCCTACAACTTTCTCTCTGCATCCTCCAACCTTTTCTTCTCTCTCATCCTCTGTTCTACTCTCCTTTCGTGTTGTTGCCTCTTTACCTATATTTCCAAAGCTACTTTCAAAACAAGAGGATCTATCATGCCAGTTTGTTGCCCATTGCTTCTATTGTTGCTACTTCCTATGGTACTACTGCTTGTAGAGATGATTTCCATTCTATAGCCATGTTGACCAATTCGTTAAGCCTAGAGGAGTTGTAGCAATACCTCCAAGGGTCTTCCTCTAGACAATGACATGCCCCATGGATCCATGGATAATATACCTTCACATATTGGTTCTTGCATATGCAGTGGAGTTATGTTGTGGTATTCAACAACCCCCCATTTATTAATGATAGTAGTTAATATTACGTTGATAAATGTAGACCCTTCAAAAAATCTATCCAAAAAACAAAACTTAGCATTTAGGCATCTCTTTTACCTTTTGGAATAAAGAAAAGATAACAATCAAAACCCCTTTTTAGAAAAAACTACTAGAAAGTAACCTTCACACCTATAGCATGATTTAAACCCACCAAAAGACCTTTATAAACCCTTCAAAATCAAGAAAATTGATTAATTAAGGACTCTATGCTCAAAAATATCATAAGATCTTACATAAATTATGTCCTTAAGCTTTTTAGGCTTAAGTCTTGCATCACATATCACCATTCATAAAGGGCCCGCTTTAAAAGGGTCATTGCGAAACATGCAAGATGCGAAATTGCAACGGCATTGTAACTCTTATCGCATCACATTTCAAGCATTTATATGAACATCGTGTACTTACCACCAGCTGATATTTTGAAATGTGATTAAGACCTAGACCCACTCCTTAAATATCATAAGCAAATGTTTTAGGTCTACCACTCAATAAAATGGATCTTTTACATAGGATAGACCTAGAAATTAGCTACGTTTTGGAAAAACTAACGAGCGTATCGCATGATGCAGGAACACGGTGAGAGGAAAGAAAGGTGAAAAGGCATATACGATATTGCAATCTACAATATTTCTTTGCAAATTGCACAATCACTATCATTCCAGTTTGAAGGCTCGTCACCCTAGAAGCTTTCTTCCTGTTTTACGATGCAAATATTTATGAGCATTAAAGCTAAGGGATACAAATCATTAGTGGGCATTTAGTAAGAGATAACTACATTGATGTGTGAAAATCCATTTAGCATGATATGATATCTTCTTACATGTGTACAAATAAAACTCCTTTTATCACCTTTAAAAGCTATCTGCATTATTTCGTTTTACATTCATCTTTGTGTATGCGATAGATTTTGTTCTTCACTTTCAGGAAAAGTCTGCAAAGAAAAGCATTGAGAATAATGGTGAAGAAAGGCAAGGTAGTCACTTCTGAAAATTCTGAAATGACACCTCTATTTATAGATAATACATGCAACAGAGAGGGAGAAACCTCTACATGGGAGACTATTCATAACATACTTGAGGAGGAGTAGCCGAGGATTATGGAAACAAAAATTATAGTTGACAGACGTGATTCCTCAAATTCTTCCATGCTAGAGACAACATGCTCATTTTTGCACCACATATCCATGTGACCAAAGATAATCCCTTATATCGACATGGTTAAATGGGTTATTGACGAAGCCGACATCTCAGACAGAGAATTAAAGAGAAGAAGCCAAGGGGTTAAGTGATCTTTTATCCCAGAAAGCCCACCTCTTATGTACCACCTACTAGAGTCACAAGTCATCTACAATAGGCAGTTTGTGGATAAGTTTGCCAAAGAGAATGACGACACAACATACTGCACCAGGACCTAGTCGAATAATGAGGAAAAAATAAAGAAAGACAAAAATGGTATGTACACTACTTCGTCTGTTTGTTCCCCTCATGGTTTTGCAGTGACTATGTTATGTAGACTATTTGGCAGACCCAATACTACTACGTTCCCTCTAGAATGGTTTCCATTAATAGATGTAACTGTTAACCCAACTGTAATTGTCACGCGGAATGAGTCGATCTTGCAGACAAGATAGACCTTCGTAGAATCTAATGAAGACCTAATGACAAAGAAACCAACCAGACACTATCTTTCTCTAAATGCGCTTTATAATAATGGCAAACAAATGTGTTTAAGGCCTACCTCATGTCCAATGCAAGTTTGGAGATGCCTTCGCTCCTTTGATCCAAGTAAGTTCCTTTGTCGCAAACTTGCAACCACAAACAAGGCCAACGATTAAATAGCACCTGAATAGCCAGTATTATAAAACATATTTAACATGAAATTCAAGGAGTCCATGAAACAAATAACATGAGATATTTGTTGAGAAAAATGAGCTTGATTGTATTAATTCAAAAGGAGAAGAACCTTACAACCTTTGCCTTGACACTGTAGAAGCTCCTCCCAGGGTCCAACAAGAAGTCTCCTCTACTTTTACAAGCTTCACTCACTCCCCAATGAAGCCAAAAATGTATGTGATCTCTCCTCTTAATCTCAAATAGGAAGTCTTGATTTCACTAGCATTTACCCTCAAAAGTTTAGCTTCTAACCTCTCTGGCCACTGACCGAATGCCTCAATTTATAGTGCAATGGAGATCAGTTACTAGGTCCTCCTTCAAAGGGATAGAATCCTTCTTCAAAGGGATAGATCCTCTCAACAAGGGATTAGTTCCTCCTATTATGGGATGCATGAACCACTTGGAGTGAACAATCCACGTAACAAATGCTTCTAGAAAACTCTAGAATTAACCCAAGATAAGTTTTTTAAGATAAAAATTGCGCCTTTTGACTTTCACAGGGGTACGCACGCTCCCCTTTACATACAGAGCATATAAATATGCAGATATCCTGAACAAAAGGTGTGGGCTTGCAAGAAAAACTGAGAGAAAGTGTGGAACCAGAGTTACATTGCTTTTTTGATGTCTTTCTCTCATTTCTAAAGCTTGTTCTGAAGAGCTGAGGTTTGAGACTTGCTTAGGAAGCTGGTATAGGTGGTGATAGACCTACACCGACTGCAAATAATCAAGGTGAAAATATTTTTGTGTAACAGATTTCCCCCTAAAGTGCCATGTCTGTAGTATATGAGGATTTTTTCATTTATCATATAGGAAGAGTGAAGTGCTTTATCATTTCGAGGATCATCTTGCGGAGAGCCCAGTTGGAACCTGTAAAAGCATTCAATGCAAAAGATATATATGAGATCATATCATCGCTGAGGTAGGCATTCCCATACTCAGATAAAAACTGACTAAGAGACTGAAAACTGACTAGAAGACTAACTACTGCTCTGATATAGGAATGATCTCGTAACACATCATAAGTACAGACACATGTGGACACAGTATGGAGGCAGCCATCTGTTTATGAATAGTCCATAATATAATGAATACAAAATTCCTCGCAACCTGGATGGTGGAAACTAGATCCAGGGTCTTCATTTCTACGTCCCGAAACAGTACGATTTTATCCATGCGATTGAATGTGTCGAAGTCGAACATGGTAGAAACCGCTTGATTACCAGTCAATGATGTAAACTGTTAACAAGTGTGAGAGAAACCACCAATAATGACAATGGCTCTCAAAGTACTCATCACAATCCATGAAATGTGATAAGACGTGTTGATGTCGAACATGTCACAGAATCCTTTGATCGAAATTCAATGATGTAAACTATCGTCAAAGGCGAGAAACCTGCCATTGAGGCATGTAGATCTCAAGGTACTGATGATTCCTAGATCATGTTTCTAGATAATGAGTCGAAGTCGATAGAAAGTGATCCGTCGTAGGGAAGCCCATGACAGGAAATCATAGATCAAGTTGAAGAAATTTAGTTGCAAAGACTGACTCAGGGATGGTCAAGATGGATGACAGACATTTTGCAGATGAATGGTTTATTTGCACTGACCTCTTGAACACATAACGACACGACAGATGGTTTGGTAATAATTGACCCAAAGTCAATACCCAGAAACCAGCTGAAGACATTCAATATGGTTTGATCAACTGTTAGGTAAAGGATTTCCCAACCCAGGTGAATGAAAGTGTCGTGTTCAAGAGTGGTTATAAAGTATGACAAACAGACTCACTTTTCTCTCTTTTCCCCCACCATTTCTGGCAAGTACCTCTTTATTTTTTACAAGCTTGAGGAGGATAACATATGCTTGATTATAAGCTTACCCTTCGGGTGAGTCCAACTTAGTTTAAATTCGAACCCTAAGAAGGAGTGGTCCGTTCCTGTTTGTAATTGAACAGGTCCTTTACTGTCGAAATTTTAACGAGTCCAGTATAGGAGAAACTCGGCGTTTTTCATTTTTAGAGAGTCTGAAAAAACTTAAGAAGACTCCAGGGTTGACTTTTTCGTAAATTTGTGTCTCCCAAGCCCAAAAAAGTATAAAATAATACTTGAGAGAACCGCTTGATCTTTTACGACCAAGGAGTACTTTTCATTATTAGTGTCTTTTGATCCGAAAAAGTAAAAAAGTGACCAAGGACACGTCGTTTTATAACCAATATCGAATTTGAAACGACAAAAATTCGGCGATCTTTTTATGTTTTTACGGTCGAAAAAGAGTTGTAAATCGTCCGTCTTTTAATTCCGTTATAACGAGCTTAAAAGAAAAACTCGACAATCTTTCCATGTTTTAGGAGTCATAAAAGGGCTTAAAAGGTGACTCTGGTTGAAAATGATAGATTTCGCTTGAATAATCCTGTTATCTTGCACAAAAATACAAACATTACTCATACCTACTTGAAAGAGATAAAATGTCGTAATAATACCTTTTTAAAGTGAAACATAAACAAATTTTCATTTATTTACTCAAAAAAATTATAAAAAGGGTTTTTTACCATTCATTTTTACCATTTGTGATTTGGGTGAGGAAATAGTGCTTTTGCTCTAAAAACTTCCCGAGAGGATTGCGGAAAATCCAACCGTTGGAATCGGACGCCATCTTCACCAGGTAATCCACATCATCCTTCTCTTATTTTTTAACCGTTTAATTTTTTAATTTGGTCTTTTATTTCGTTTTTTAGGAGGGTTTTTAGGCAAAAAACTCGCCCTCGGGGTACACAGGTGAACCACTGCGAACCTGCGGACCCTGACTTTTTCTCCATTGGGAAAAAGCTCGGGGTCCACACCTTTCATGTGGACAAAGTGCGGTCCCATGCACTGTGTCCAACAGGAAGGGTGCGGGCCCCGCCATGAGGGTGTTTAACCCAAAATCTCTCAAAAATTGACCAAAGAAAAATTATTCTAGCATTCTAATTGATCTTTTGGCTTGATGTAGGTAGTACACCATGCTAGATTGGTGCGAACAAGAGCATGAGGATGTGGATGTTGCCGCATGGAATCATCAACCTTTGCTTGATGCTTTAAGGGTGTGCGGATTGTACAAAAACTGGCCATTTGAGGGCTCAGGTGGATTTCTTGTAGTGGATGGTTGATAGATGGAGCGTCCAGGACCAGTGTTTCTTCATTGGTGGCCACCAGCTCGAGATTGAGGTGGCGGACATATAATTTTTGATTGGTTTGCCTAAGAGAGGCGCTGACTTGACTCTAGTCGGGACTAGGGCGGGTGGCAGTCCGTCGATAGTCTTTGACTAGAGTACTGCAACAGCCAGTCTAGAGACAAAGGGATAGACATAAAGACCATATCCCTTCCTGAGCTCAAGGTGATTGCATTCACTGTTACTAGACTTTGCAGAGCTGCTGCATTACATGTTGCCACCGGATCCCAGATGCGTATGGCAGTTGATTGCTTTCAGGGCACCATCTTCAACTGGTGCACTGCTGTGTTGGCCAATGTGAAGGGCCAATTGACCAGGGCCAAGAACGGATGACTCAAGACTTTTGGTTATGGAGCTTTAGTCATGAGCTTTGGCCTGGAGAGGATTCCTATGCTCATCCCGCAGCACCTTATAGTTGGAGTTGGGCATCCCTGAGAGCCCAGACTGATGCGATGGGTTGCAGTCATGGCCCGTCATCCTGATGAGGGGACCGAGGTCGTCCGGTTCAAACCTGAGTTTTTCGAATGGTTGGAGCACTAGTTTTTCTCGATTCAGGACTTTCCTTATGCTGGGATTGATTTTTGTGGAGACCCAGACATGGTTCTTCCTCCAGGAGAGCAGTGGGACGACTCAGGTAATCATTTTCAACACTTTCCTAATGTTCAATTTTTTTATTATTTTTATATCGTCTCAAAACTGATAGTAATAATTTTAAAATGCATGTGTGGGCCCACAGCGACCAGCCACTCTCCGGCCTTTCGAGAGAAGGCAACCAGTTGCACCAGCTCGAGCCCCACAGGACGAATCAGTAGAGACCTTGGTCGAGTTGGAGAGTCACCTAAAGCGCTTGACAGGGGACATTCCCGAGACTAGCATAGACGACATATCTCGTTGGCTTCAGCGCTATGTGATTGGAGTCCCCAGACCTTTTAGGAGGTTCCTTTGTAAGGTGGCCTGTGCAGTGGTTTCATATCGAGATCATCACCAGTGATGGGATGATCGCTTATGTAGTCACATGTGACATTTTACTTTTTGTACCTATCATTTTTGCCAATCATAAGGTGTTTTTCAACCTATGATCGAGGACGATGTATTTTTCGACACACTCCTATATATATATGATATCATTATTACTGGCTTGTCTTGTTAAACATGTTATGGAATGTTTTTAAATTTATTTGTATGACTATTGCACATGTCTACTTAACACTTGAGAAGCAATTGCATCTGCTAATGTATTTAAAGATATTGGAATATGCTGATATTCAATATAATCAAATTCACGTTCCAAGAGACGCTCTCTCAAAAATAATCTTAATAAAACTAGATTTCGAATGGCGTATACTCTATTAAGTTGTAATACAACGAGTTCAGAATCTAACCTCACTATCAAACTCCGAATCCCAAATGAAATAGATTCAGATAATAACTCCACCACTTCACTATACTCTGCAATGTTGTTTGTTGTTTGACCGAGGCTTACCCCATGCATAGATACCAACTCGTCAGAGGGCAAATAGATAACCCAAGCTGCGGAAGAAATATTCCGTTTACTACGACAAGCGCCATCAGCGAACCAATATATTTTTGGAGAGGCGTCGACATCTGCAACATCAAACGTAAAACCAAGATAGGCAGGAATAACGATGGAAAACTCATTCTCTAAGCTAAGCACACTTTAATCTAAAACACACCAGCTAGAAAAAAAACTAACCTAACTAAAAAAAAATCTCCACACTCGTTTTAAGCATAATACCTCTTCAGGTAAAGACCATTTCTGGGTTTACCTAAAGAGACCCCGTTAAAGTCTACCAATTCATAGGCCCCTTTCGCTAGCTTTCGCTTGACAACAAAAGGACCATGCCACAAAGGCACGAACTTTGCAGCGCCTAATTTATCATTAGCTTGATCATACAAAAGACGAATCTCCTTCCGAAAATTTCGAGGGGTCACATTTCGATCATACTAAGCCTTAATACGTTGGCATGAGATTCGATCGCTAATGCAGCATCGCAACGATTCTCATCTAGCTGAGCTAAGTATAATAAACGTCTTTCCTCTTCGGAAGTAGCTGGAAGTAATTCGATGGCCATTTGCAATGACGGGATTTCACATTCAATAGGTAACACAGCTTCCAAACCATAAACTAGTTGGAAAGGAGTGAACCCTGTTGATGTTTTGACTGAGGTTCGGTATGCCCACAGCGCTGATAATAACATGTTGTGCCAGTTTGACTGATGAATCCCAATGATCCGTCAGATCATGATGACTAAGACTTTGTTGATGGCTTCAACCAGACCATTAGCTTGTGGATAATAAGGAGTTGAACTGTCATGACGCAAGCCAAGCTGGTCTGTAAGTTCTGTTATCATAACGTTTCGAAAATGACACCCATGGTCAGTGATAATCGCTTGTGGAACACCAAACCTAGCAATTATATGATTGAATACGAAAATTGCAGTCGTTTTGCGATCTGCCTCAAATGTAGGCATCGCCTCGGCCCACTTAGTAAAATAATCTACCGCGAGGATAATGTACACATGCCCCCCGGCCGAGTGAGGGTTACATGTAATATAATCGATATCCCATTTTGAAAAAGGACCAATGACAATTATAGGGTGAAGAGGAGCAGGTGGAGCGCGCATCTTTCGATCAAAAATTTGACAATTGTGGCATTTTCGGACCGCAGTAATACAGTCTTTAAACAAAGACGGCCAGAAATAGCCAGCGCGCAATATCTTTTGGGCAGTGGCATACCCAGACATATGACTGCCACACGCTCCAGAGTGACAGTCATTTAAGACCCTTTCGGCTTCCTCATGAGTTAAAAAACGTCGAAAAATAGAGTCTGCCCCCAGGCGATAAAGAGTATCTCCAATAATTTTGAATTGCTGGGATTGGAATCGAACTTTTCGACGGTCGGATCGCGAAAGATTGGGATGAAAGGTTTGGGTTTGGAGATAAGTGATGATATCTCCATACCACGGATCTAAAGTGCTGATCAGAAACAAGGATTCGTCCGCAAGGGGCTCTTCCGCCACAGTTTCAGAATCAACACAGGGAAAGTCACACATAAGTTCCGCGAAAACTAAAGATTTCTTTGACTTGGATTTTTCAAATTCCAAATCAAACTCCTGCAAGATGACAATCCATTTGGAGTACTTGCCCCCCAACAATTGTTTTGTCAAAATGTAGATCATGGGGTTGCAATCAAAAATGACTGTAGTTTTGCGTAATAAAACGTAATGACGAAATCGTTGGACAGCTTGAACAGCTGCCAATGCCAACTTCTCCACATGTGAATATTTTAACTCAGTTGGATTCAAATGCGACTAAGGTAATATATCACATGTTCCGTACCAAATTCATCTTCCTGAACTAACACCATTCAATGGTGGAATAGGAAGCGGCGAGATACAAGTAGTAGTCCTGGTTGTAGTTGGGAGGATGCAACAACGGTGCATGGGTCAACGCATGTTTTAACGCATCAAAATATTTCTTAGCTATCTCATCCCAAAAGAATGAAGCATTTTGTTTCAACAACCGGGTAAAGCCCTTTGTAATCTCGGCGTAGTTAGGGATAAATCGACGTAAAAAGTTTTCTTTCCCTTGCAAACTTTGGAGTTGGCAAAGACTCAAAGGAGGAGGCAATTTGATGATAGATTCGACCTTCGAAGGATCAACACGAACGCCGGCTTTTGAAACTACAAATCCCAGTAATCGACCCGTTTCAATGCAAAACACGCACTTGTGGGGATTCAACCGAATTCGATAATGCCTATACCTCATGAATAGTGCTCGTAGATGGATAAGGTGATCAGCTCTATGTAAGGAATGAGTAGGCAAATCATTGAGATAAGGTTGCACAATGTGTTTTATATCATGAAACGCGTAAGACATAGCCCTTTGAAAAGTTTCGCCGGCGTTCTTAAGGCCAAAAGGTAATTTGCAATAAGCAAATGTTCCCCATGGACAAATGAATGTCGTTTTTGGTTGATCGGCAGGCAGAATATTGATTTGATTGTATTTGGAAAATCCATCCATAAAGGAGAAAATTTTGCTGTCGGCACGATCGTCAATGGTTTGATCGATATAGGGAGTAGAGTAATTGTCCTTTGGACATGCTCTATTAATGTCCCTATAGTCGATACATATTCTTATTGTCCCTTGCTTTTTGTTAGCAGGAACAATATTCGATACCCAATCCGTTAACGGGATCGTATAAATGAAACCTGCTTTGAGTAATTTTTATGCTTATGCTTTAATCGCAACAACTTTTCTTAGGTGAATCTGATGCAAACGTTGCCAAACAGGTATAGCGTCCGGGTAGGTTTTAATTTCATGAATTACAATTGCTGGATCAATTCCTGGCATTTCCTCATAGGACCAGGCAAACACATCACGGAATTATTGAAATAGGGCCTTATATGTTTGATTTCATCGTCCGTACAAGAGGCACCTATATGAATGTTTTCAATAATTCCAGGTTTAACTAAATGTCAAGGGGATAGTTTTGAATATTTTCCCAAATTTTAACTTAGAGTCAGATGTTTCATTGGGATTTTTGAGCATCCTTAACATATCAGTTGTAAAGATTGATGAAAAAATCATTTTCAAAATGATCACTCTCGGGTAAAAACGAAGATCTGTGATGTAGATCTTCCCATGGTAACTGATCGACACATAGCATTTCACGGATTTGCTCATCTGATTGAACAAGTTTGGAAAACGTTTCTAATTCCGAGGTTGATGTTGAAAATGACTCTCCATGGACTTCGTTCATAAAGTCGATTTGGGTTGATATTGGGTCAGAAAACGACTGCACGGTCTGATATGCAAATTCATACAGACTTAAAGGCATAAGAGTACCAAATGAGTCTAACTCAGTTTCAGAAGGAATGATCCAAGGATCATCATTAACGATGATTCCTGATGAAATCATATGAATTTTTGCAATAGAAGACGATGCGTTGATAGGAGGGAAAGGAAAAGTGCCCAGTAAACCATTATCTTTAACTAACCCTACATCAACATCCTTATAAGGGATCGTCGCTTTGCCAACATGCTGAATGCTCTCAGCAGAGGCTGGGTCAGATGAAAAGTATGACAATTGGTCTATAATTACGATCTTTCCATTGTGAGGGAACTTGATAAGCTGAAAGACCAATGAGAAAACAACTATCATAGCGTAGGACCAACTACGACCCAAGAGAAGGTTGTAATCTAGAGGGGCATCAACCACCTCCACATCTAGATTAACGGTTTTTCCTTCAACCCCTATAGGTAGATCTTGTAAAATGATGAATGGATGAAACCCACAGCCATCAAAGGCCTTAAGAATTGTCGGGGATTGATTGAGCAAAGGAGAACCAAACGATCTCCAACACTGTATCGACATAATGCACGTCGAAGCTCCCTCATCAATCACAGTCCTATGAACAGGTCTATTTTTGACTATCACTGGAATCTGGATAGCCATTTGATGGGGGAGATGTGGTGCACTATTTTCTAGATCGAAGATTATTAGGTTCGGGTGCTGAGTGTCAACAACTCCTATAGCCGACAAAAGTAATTTGCGTTGGGCTTGACATGATTGCAGCACTTCCAAAGCCAACATTGCTGAGGGTGAAACACCTAAATCCTCAACAATGTTGTAATTCAGAGCCGCTCTCGCATGTGGATTGAAAGCAGACTTTCGAAGTACACCCTTGGTGGGCGGTTTGATTACTAAGTCCGGGTTAGGTTTCTTGATCTGTAGTGGATCAGAACCAGGAGCTGAGGTTGATGGATTTGAATGAGAAGATTCTGCTTCCTTTCCATCAACAGGACTTTTACTGCCATAATCTTGCGATCGAGTCGTAATCCTTACATGAGACATCATCAATATGGGTTCTTCATTGGCACTGGAGGATGAACTTATCATCTTACTATCTTGAGCTGGAAAAGGATCCTTCAAGACAACAGGAGTTTGGGAACCTTTGACGATCTTTGCAACTTCCGCCCGATGAGGGCAGTCTCTCGTATAATGGTATTCATCACAAATGAGACACGGATAACGAGGTTTGCGTTTTTCATCAGAGGGTTCCGCTTTTTCGGGTTTCTCTTTTGAATTTTTCTCTTTATTCTTCTTCTTCCCTTTCTTCTTACCACCATTTTTTGGTTTAGCTGTAGAAGATTCTACAACGTGAATGTCGGCGGAAAGTTCCGTGGAAGACTCTCCTGTTGGGGAATCTGGCAAGGTTATTATAGGAGAAGAATTCTTAGAAGATTTGTTCTTACTTTTAGTATTTACCATGCCAATCATACCATCAGTGGCATGAGACCCTAAAGGAGCAGCAACAATTTGATTTTGATTAGGTAGGTTGGGGATCTTCTCGTGTAACATACCTGACTGAGTGTAAACTAAGTCAAGGTATTGCGCTTGAGCAATGACTTGCTCTTCAGTAACTACTCCGGCTTTAG
>APFE030366587.1:0-15250 GCA_000404065.3 Pinus taeda
TTTTTTTTTTTTTTTTTTTTCCAGAATGGGGTGGAGAAAGAAGAAACAAATTTAGAAAAGAAATGACCTTCAAAATAGGGAATTTGAGCCACAAAAACCTCATATTCCTAGTGCAAGTGGTTCAACAAATAATGTGTAGAAAGAAGAAGATCAAGAACCAAAAGTATAATTGTTAATGATTTTATTTTGAATTACGATTTTCAGGATTTAGATTTTGATCATGTTGCATTACCTAGGGAAGATGAGAATAATGTTAATATTATTACAAATGAGATCTATATACTAACAATTACATGCAAGGATCAAGAAAAATTATTGTAGACCTATGATGATAATGAGGCCACAGTCAAGGAAGAGATTGTGAGCTCAAAAGTTAAACTAGCATAATTTGAAAAAGTTAAGGGATGTATGTGGAAACAATACCAAGTGAAGGTAGAAAAGGTTGATAAATTAGAAGTTGAAGTGGTTTCCTTGAGAAAGCAACAAAAGATGGAGAATAGTACCATTGCCTTAGATAATTTTCTTGAGATCCAAAGATCACCATTGGATAAATTTGGTCTTGGATTTCAAAAGGGTGAATGTAGTTTGCATGAAAGTAAAAATATCAAAGAATAACCCAAGAAATTTATAGCAAACAATACTAGTAGCAAAAGTGAGATCCAAGGAAACAAGAAGCATATCTAGCAATTGAGTAACAAGAAGAAATAACAGTCGATCATGTAGAAAAATCAACAGCAGAAAGAAAATCTCAAGGAGCACCTACATTCAGAAGACTTTCTTCTCTTAGAGATGATCATGATAGATTTGTATAGTTTCAAAGGAATCAAAGTCATATTATTCCTTTTGTGCATAATGTATAATGTTACAACTGCCACAATTTTGGACATATTGCAACAAATTGTTGGAGTATATCGCATAGACCATATTAGTAGAGATTCCAACAATTCCAACAGCGAAGGAGAATGTATAACATGTTTACTTGTGATTTTTATGGTTTTGTAACTCATGTCACTTGTTTGGCCATAAGGTAATAAATTGCAGGTTTAACCATTGGAGGAGAGACAAATTTTAGCACAGTTTAGATTTGGAGTGCCATATTTTCCATATATTTGGCCATATGGTAAGAGATTGTTTTCTTCCCCGTTATTTAAGCCAAAACCGTTAAAGACAACAAATACCGAGAGGATATAGTACAAAGCAAGTGAAGCAAGGAAGGAAGCAAGTGAAGGAGGAAAAGAAGAAGGTCAAAGAGGAGAACAAGTGACCCAAGACCATGTGTTAGAAGAAGGAGTAGAAGCTCTTCATGTAGTGAAGCATTCCCTCTCATAGTCCATGATTATTCATGTATACGTTTAGAGGACTATATAATTTATGAGAGGCGCATAACCTCAGGGGGATCATTTGGCCACTTTATGAGTATGAGATTATTGTAGCATCATATGATGAGTTCATTTCAGCCTCATGAACTTTCAAGTCCATAGGATCAACCTGTCTCTTGGAGGTATATTGAGCTCAAGGGGAGTTATGCATGATATGTATTTACATGTGATATTTAGAATTTTCTTCATTAATTTTCACTCAGTCATTTGTAGCAGCTTTATATGTGTTTTCATGAGCGAAAAAGAGCACATTTTTTATCAATGTACATACTTTTGGTTTCCACTAACAACTGGTTGAAAAGATGTGCAACCATACATAGATTTTGATCATGACTCCAAGATGTATTGCAATGACATTGTGACAGGGACTAGCCATGTATGAGGTGTCATATGATGATAATTACAACCATGTATTCATTATTGGTTCATCATTTTATGATGATATTGAATCCAGTATTTAGTATGGTGTGTCATCATGGTGATAAGCATGTTTTGGAGGAGCCTTATTGCAACCACATGTATGGGCCAATGATGATGTAATATTCATGATGTATTATGTATTTGAGTCATAGCTCCATAGGAGATCATTATAGAAGCCATGCATTTCATTCATATATTCATGTAATATGGTCATGGAGCCAAGTACTTATGTTAACTATCTCTTGGGTCTTATATCCATGAGTCATGAGGTCATGTTATGGTCATATGTGAGTTATGTACGAGGTCTTATTTCACTACTACAACCATGTATTTATCATGTATATGTCATTTGAGTCATGGTCATGTGGAGTCTCACTCCATATGATGCTTCTATTTGTCAATGGAAGGATCGTTTGTAGTGGAAGTAGTCATTTCATCCCAACAATTGGTATCTCTACAGCTTGGAGATGACATGTGTTTAGGGGGGCATTGTTTGTTCCTACTACTTCAGCCATACATTGTTGGCATTATGATCAGCTTGGAGATGTGATTTTATGCCTCAAACTACGCTATGACAGTTGGGGTGTTTGGCCTCATGTGATGAGATATTTTTGGTAGTTGCTACTATGTAGTTATGGGAGAGATTATGTGTGGTTGCCTCATGTGGATGTTATTGCATTTTATGGTGATGCTTATGTCATGTTGCTATGAGGAGGAATGATGGATTGATGCTTATGTGGATATTGATGCTGCTCATAAGTGCACATTTTATGATGATGTTGCATATGTTTCTTATGGTTCTGTTATGTTGGCATGTTGTTGTTTGCTGCTAGAGGTGTTTGTTAATATTCTTCTCTGGATATTGATTCGATATATATGATTCTTGTTGCTTGTATGGAGGCATGGATGAACTTTCATATTCATTATTTTTCAGCCATGTATACTCATGTATGTACTTTAGTTCTTGATGCATATTCATATGGAGTTGACCCTTTTCCATTGATGTCAAAGGGGTAGAGAATTTGGATGGATAGAAATCAGACTTAGAGTTGCAGTTTAGGTGGAGATCAACCTCACATGTTGTTGAAGTTGACATCAATGCTGAAGGGGGAGTTTGTTGGAATTATAGTATTGACATTGATGTCAACATGGGCATGGTTCCATCAACCTAGTTGAGTTGACACTGGGATGATTGTGTTGGCATTGATGTCAATAGTATGATGTCACTCATGTTGGTTCGTGTTGGCATTGATGTTGATCAGATGATGGTCAATGGTGGCATTGATGGAGCTTGATGAGAGAATGTTGGTCATGGAGGAATTGGCATGTGTTGGAATGTGCATTTATGGACATGTCATGATGATTTTTGATGTTGCTCACATAAAGGATGTTGTTACAAGTGATCATACTTATATACATGTGATATAGATGGTTTATGGCACACTAGTTTTAGTTATCAGCTAGGTCTTCATTATGTCTTCATGTCCATGCTTATGAATATGACTTGTTGGAGTCATGTGTTGGATTGATGATGGTGATACAGAATGTTGCAGGTCTATTTAGATGTATTGCAACTTGTTCAAAGTTTTTATGATCTTGTTCGGAGTTTTTATGAAGAGTGGAGGGCTTGTTGGCACACTTGCCAACCTTGTTTGTTAGCCCTTGTAGGTAAAATTGGTTGTGAAACTTGGTAGGGGGGATGTTGAATTTTATGAGAAACCTCTAGCGGGGGTTTGAGGGCTCCTAAATTAGATGAAAAATTGTCTTGTAAAATATTTTATTTTTGTAGTCAATATAGGCTGTTAATTAGCTTAATGATCTAACTGTAGAAGTTATTTTAATTTAGGGTTTTTTTCCCTAGAAATAAACCCTTAGTTAATATGAGGGAATTGTATTACGACTTTGTATGATTATTTTGAGTGATAAATAGAGAGAAGAATGTGCGAGAGCGGAGAGGAAATTACAATGGATATGTTGTAGATTGGATCTCTTCATTTTGATAGATCATTTAAAAGGAAGGACTATCTGTTTCTTTGTGGATGTAACCCAAATTGTGTGAAACATGTATACATGTGTTTCTCATTTTTTACGCATTTTTGTGTTTTTGTTTCGACAAATTTTATTTATTTTTCATTGATCCATTAATTAGTTTCTAACATATCACACAAATTTCATTTAGTAAAGCATCCATATTCCATTTAGCTATATATCAACAAGTAAAGCACTATTTTCATTTAAAACAAACACGATCATGATGGGTACATATAAAATACAATCCTCGTGATTGGTAAAATCATGTATGAACTTTACTGGTACATGGTACAAAGGGTTATGAAGGTACTATAATATCAAGAGGTAGGAGTGTGCCTCTTGTTCAAAACACCATTATAGAGCCTATATCATCATTGTGTTATTCACTTAAATGATAAAAAACATCACAACATTGGAGGACACGTTAGAAACTCCTTCAATTGCAAGTAGTGAGAGTATAAATACCCTATTGTTCCTAAAAAATTCTTTTCCTATTCATGTAACTTTATTTGACAATGCAAAATTGAAGTTTAGTGCAGACAACCATGCATAATTCTATTCTATATAGCTTTAGTATATGTTAATAACAGTATAGCTCAACATAGATTTATTTACATTGACAACTACAACCCACAAACTATCCATATGATGAAACAATGCTAAGATGTTCAATGAAATATCTTTAGTGACACACAAGAACGAGGAAATACTTATCTATAATGAAGGATTTGGAAAATGATATGGAGACTCTATATTTTCACCCAGCCATAGATGAGTTATATCTAGGTCTCACTTACAACTATCACCCCCTAGCTAGATTCAAGGGCTTGAGAAGGTTTGTCATGGGACAAAACCAAATATGTGAACTGAACCAACGGTTCGAGAGGTCCTACCTCCATCCCTTTTAGCTACCATAGGTAATGAGACAGGCAAGGGAATCTAAAACTATGAAGGAATTTCCACTAGGTTTCCTTTGCTCAACTATGATATCTTTCATTTTCCGAAGAGTTGTCAATGTGCATGACTACCAAAAAATTCAACTACTTTTCACATAGGTTTCTATAGTCAGGTGCATAACATATGACCATCATTCTCACAATTAGTCTAGTAGTTTGTGATACTTTTCCTTAGGAAAATAGATATTTTCTACTATTAAGGGTCTAGTTTCCCTTGCAGTAGACAAAGGTAGGAAAAGGATCTAGATGTATATGATTTTTTATTAGTCAAAGGATTAGTAGCTTACAAAAGAAAACACTGATATGGTGGAGAATATCTATTAACAAATTTTAGTCAATAATCATATAATAATCAATTAAATGTTAATGATATCTAAAATAAGGTTAATGATATATTTAATGAATTAAGGTTGTTAGAAGGGAGAGACTTGATGCAAGAAAGATGTTTGATGGTGACTAGAAACATGTAAAAATGATTGCTTAGTTAGAAAGGGTATAAGATTTACTAGATCCACGGGGATTTACTCAATATCAGTGACATTCATTTATCAACATATTAAAATGAAAAATTACATGTTTCATTTCATATATGTGTGTGAGCAGAGTAAGAGATAACAAGTCCAAAGTTGCACTAGAAAATATTTTACTTTGCGTAGATAATCGAATAGTTGAAAATGGTGAGGATTTAAGGAAGTCAAAGTTGAGGATGGTAAACACAATGATCACCTCCTCTAAATAACCTAGAGCCATCATCCAAGTTGCTCTCATATTACGCTCCCTAAAGGAAATTAATGAGACATTAAAACGGTGAAAAACAACTTAGATGGAAGTAGAACAGACTCCATTAGGTGTAGGAAACCCCAACAAAAAAATGACTCTAATAGAGGGCCTCCAATTGAGGACATTACTATGGAGCTCCAAAATATTAAGCTCCTAGAATTTGTTGGAGTTTGTGGTAGAAAGCGAGAAGAAGCTTGGTTGGAGGCAACTGACAAGATGTTTCACACTTAGAGAGTATACTTCCAATTTGAAGGCTAATATAGTGACATTCCAACTCAAATATGGCACCCTAAATTTGTTGGTTAACCTAGATAGACAACTACACCTCACTCCTATTACAGTTACTTGGAAGTTATTTGAGGAAATATTTAGTAAGAAGTACCTTTGAGCATATTATGATGAAAAACAAGTAGGTTCCTTCCATGCTTTCGTATAGGGAAACTGCACGATAAAATAATATGATATCAAATTCATGGAATTGTTTAAATATGTCTCATCATGGATATTGATCAATTCTAGTTAGATTACCTTTTTTATGGGTTGAAACTTAAGATTAAGGAAATAGTTTTGATGTTGAAACCATCCTCAGTTTTAGAAGTTGTTGAACATGCTCACTATGTAGAACAACACTTGGACAAGATTGTACCTAGAGTACTACCAATAGGTATTTCAAAGATTGCTAGAAAAACTTCACTGGAAACTTCATGTATTTGTGTAAGTTGAGGTCAGACATGTTGAGCTACAAATAAGGGCAGAGCTACCAAGGAAGGAACTATTTCCAAGCAACCCCACAACATTTTGTTCATAGTTTACCATACATCACTTTTTTGGAATGTGGGGGACTTCATTACCAAATTGACTATCCTAGGTTACAAATTGGTAACAACTGCAGAGAAGGAAAAGCATCAATGGGAGGAATATGTATCCACCATCATATATTTGTAGTATTTGATAATCACCAAGATAAACGCCAATCCACCATGGTTTAAGCCTCATGTATGATAAACCATGTAATTTATTTTTAGTTTGATATTTAGTGCTATAGATAGTTTCATTTCACTAGTTGCACTAGAAATATGTGGGTTTGCACCCTACGAACTTGATGACTTTTAACAAGTTGAAATCGATTTTGGGGTAAAATAAGTGGTAGGACATAACATTAACTAATTTTAGGTAAAACTCGAGTTGTGTATAACTAATTTGAAGGGATGTGTGGTGTAATCATCAGAATGTAATGGCTAGAAAGTCATCAAGCTTTAGTAGACTACTTCCAAAAAAAGGTGATTTGTTTAGATGATGAAGGTATATCAATTGAGATTTGTGGTATCAAGCGAGGAGTGTCCCTATGAATCATATCGATTTGATGCAACTAGGGATGTGTGGTGTAATCATCAAAATGTAATGGCTAGAAAGTCATCAAGATTTGCTAAACTACTTTCAAAAAAAGGTGATTTGTTTAGATGATGAAGGTATATCAATTGGGATTTGTGGTATCAAGCGAGGAGTGTCCCTATGATTCATCTCCATGATTAAGGTAAAATTTGTCTCTAGAAAGGATGCAAAATACATGTTGCCAAGGCTTTAAGTGACCAAAAGGGACCCTCCCTAGATCAACACAATTTTTTGTTAAAAATTGAGGATATTTTCCCAAAGGAATCGTCAATATTACCCCCCATGAGGGATATTTATTTCACAATTGAATTAAGACTTGGTGTAGAGCTAATATCCAAGACACCCTACCAGATGACGGATCCAAAACTTGATATGTTACAGATGTCGTTAAAAGAGATATTATATTTTGGATTTATTAGATCTAATATTTCACCTTAGGGTACGCCAATGATTTTCATCAAGAATAATGATGTTTCCTTAACATTGTGAATATAATATAGGGAATTGAATCAATACATAGCATGGAATAGGTACCAAATTCCTAGAATATATGACCACTTCGATCAAATCAAGGGAGGAATTCTTTTTCAAAAAATGATATGTGATCCAGATACCAGCAATTGAGTATTAAGGAAAGTGACATCCCAAAAAACTACCTTTTAGACTTCATTTGGGCACCATGAGTTTGTATTAATGCCTTATTGGTTTGACCAATGCACCAACAATATTCATGAGCCTCATGAATGGAAAGATCCTGAAGTATTTGGACCAATATGTGCAAGCCTTTTTGGATGATATTTTATGTATTCCAAGAAATAAAATGAGCACGAATGGAACATAAGAGTTGTGTTGACATGCTTAGGAGAAAATAAATTTTATGAGAAACTACCAAATTTTTCTTTCTTTCAAAAGAAAATTCATTACCTGAGTCACATCATCTCAAGATAAGGGATTTTAGTTGACCGAGAAAAGGTGAAGGAAATAATGGATTGTCCAATACCAAAAAATGTTCATGATGTTTTTAGATTCATGGGGAATTTAGGTTATTATTGAATATGTTTGGAATGGGTTTTGAAGATTAAAACACCCATCACCACATTACAACATAAAGGGGTGAGGTATGAATGGGTAGACAAATGTGATATAGGGATAAAAATGTTAGGCATAGGTGGTTGAGATATTTCTTAATTTTATGATTTATGGATTTCATACATCAAGGGAAAGGAGAAGGTGGTGTCTGACGCACTAAGAAACAGGCCACGAACCTTCTCCTTAGTACCCTTGAGGGTCAATTATAGGGAACGTGTGTTGGAGAAACTCTTTGAATATAGTTGGTATGTCAATGTTACATTATTTATACATAGTGGGAAGTGGATATAACCAAAAGGCAAGGGATATGTCCTTGAACTAGATGGATTATTGAGATTTCAAAGGAGAATGTACATCCCTAAGGACAGGGGTATAGGAAAAATCATCATTGAAGAGTCACATAGAGCACTCTATTGTGCACATTACCATAAACTATAGGGCTTTTATAAATTTCTTAAAAGCGTTAGGTAAATTTTATTTAAGTGTTTATCAAAATAATTTACCAAAGTGCTATAAACCCTAAACCATAAACAAAAAACCCTAAACCCTAAACTAAAAAAGAAAACCCTAAACCCCAAACCCCAAACATTGAAACGTAAACAGTAAACCCTAATCATATTATAACATTTTAAAATTTGTTTTGTAGCTTTTATTTAAGTGTTTATCAAAAGCACTTACCAAAATGTTGTAGACCCTAAACACTAAATCCTAAACACTAAACCCTAAACCTAAACCCAAAATCCCAAACCTTAAACCCTAAACCCTAAACCCTAAACCCTAAACCATCAATCCAAAAATCCAAACCCTAAACCCTAATCATTTTATAAAATTTTAAAAAGTAATTTGAAAGTTTTATTTAAGTGTTTGTTAAAATAATTTACTAAAGTCTTATAAACCCTAGACCCTAACCTCTAAACCCCAAACTCGAAACCGTAAATCATAAACCCTAAACCCTAAACCTTAAACCCTAAACCCCAAACTATGAACATTAAAACCTAAACCCTAAGCATTTGATAACATTTTAAAAAGCATTTTTTAATTTTTATTTAAGTCTTTATTAAAATAATTCACTAAAGTGTTATAAACCCTCAACCCTAAACTGTAAACCGCAAACCCTAAACCATAAACTCTAAACTTAAACCATATACCCTAAACCCTAAACTCTAAACCCTAAACGCTAAATGCTAAAATATATACCCTAAACTCTAAACCATAAACCCTAAACCTAAATTCTAAATGGTAAACCCTAATAATTTTATAACATTCTAAAAAAAGTATTGTAACTTCTATTTAAGTGTTTATTAAAATCATTTACTAAAGTGTTATAGTCCCTAAACCCTAAACTCTAAACACCAAACCTCAAACCATAATCCCTAAAACCTAAACCTAACCATTTTATAACATCTTAAAAAAATTTCTAAGTTTTATTTAAGTGTTTACTAAGAGGATTTACTAAAGTCTTACAAACCCTAACTCTAAACTCTAAACCCCAAGCAATTTACAACATTTAAAAAAGTGTTTTTTCACTTTTATTTATGTGTTTATTATAAGAATTTAATAAAGTATTATAAACCCTAAAACTTAAACCCCAAACCCTAAACCCTATACCTTATACCCTATAGCTTATACCCTAAAGCCTAAACCCTAAGAATTTCATAACATCTTAAGAAGTCTTTTGTAACTTTTCTTACATGTTTATTAAAATAATTTCCTAAAGCGTTATAAACTTTAAACCATAATCCCTAAAACATAAACCATAATTTAGTATTTAAGTGTATATTAAAAACATTTACTAAATTGTTATAAACCCTAAACCCTAAATGCTAACCGCCAAATAATTTTATACATTTAAGCACTATTTACTTTTATTAAGCGCTAATTAAAAGAAATTACAAAATTATAACCTAAATCTAACCTAAACCCAAACCCTAATCCTAACCATAAACCCTAATAATTTTATGAGTATCTATAATAAGGGAAGACCACACCTGGGTATGTGACTGTAGGAGGGAGAAAATTGTGGTACATGAGATACCCTGACCTTTGCTTTTCCACCCTTCTCCATAAACCTTTTTCTTTTTATTTATTTTTATTCATAACTCCTCGAGGCTCCACGGATGAATGCATTATGTCTAATATGTAGTAGTGGATACCCTGTTAAGGTGGGGTGGTTCATCCCTACACCCTAAACCCTAAACCCTAAAACCTTAACCCTAAACCCCAAACCCTAAACCACAAATCTTAAACAGTAAACCCTAAGCAGTTTATAACATTTTCAAAAGTGTTTTGTAACTTTTATTTAATTGTTTATTAAAATAATTACTAAGGTGTTATAAACCTGAAACCATGAACCCTAAACCCTAAACCTAAAACCTTAAAACTTAAACCGAAGCATTTTATAAAGTGTTATAAACCCTAAACCATAAACGCTAATCCCTAAAACCTAAACTGCAAATGCGTAACCCTAAACCCTAGATCCTAAACCCCAAACCCTAAATCCTAAACCCTAAAGCCTAAACCCTAAGCATTTTATGAAAATTTTAAAAATGTTTTGTAGATTTGATTGAAGTGTTTACAAAAACCATTTAGTAAAGTGCTATAAACCCTAAACCCTAAACACTAAACCATAAACCCCTAACCCTAAACCCTAAACTGTAAACCATAAACCTAAGTATTTTATAACGTTTTAAAAATGTTTTGTTATAATCCATAAAACCTAAACTCTAAACCCTAAACCCTAGACCTAGAAACCTAAACTCTAAACCCTAAACCATAGACTTAAAAACCTAAACCCTAACCCTAAAACCCAAAGCCTAAACCCTTAACATTTTATAGCATTTTAAAAAACGTTTGTAACTTTTATTTAATTGTTTATTAAAATAATTTACCAAAGCGTTATAAACCATAAACCCTAAGCCCTAAACCCTAAACCCTAATCATTTTATAACATTTTAAAAAGTGTTTTATAGCTTTTATTTGAGTGTTTATTAAAAGAATTTACGAAATTGTTATAAACCTTAAACAATACACCCTAAAAACTAGACCCCAAAACCTAACCCCTAAACTCTAAACCCCAAGCCATAAACCCTAAACCATAAACCCTAAAATTTAAAGCCTAAACCACGAAACCCCAAACCCTAAGCCCTAAGAATTTTATAAACCTTAAACACTCTACCCTATATCCTAAACACCAAACCCTAAACCCTACACCCTAAACTCCAAACTCTAAACCCTAAACCCCAAACCTGAAACCCTAAACCGTAAATTCTAAGCATTCTATAACATTTTAAAAAGTGTTTTGTAAATTTCATTTAAGTGTTTATTAAAAGTTTTTAAAAAAGTGTTATAAACCTGAAATTCAAAACCCTAAACGCTAAACCCTAAACCCTAAACCCCAAGCAATAAACCTCAAATGCTTAACTCTAAACCATAAACACTAAGCATTTTATAGAATTTTAAAAAGCAATATATAACTTTTATTTAAGTGTTTATTAAAAGCATTTAGTCAAGTGTTATAAACCCTTAACCCGAAAGCCGAAACCCTAAACCCTAAAGCCTAAACACTAAAACCTAAGCATTTTATATCATTTAAAACCATTTTGTAACTTTTATTTAAGTGTTTTTTAAAAGCATTTACTAAAGTGTTAGAAACCCTAAAACCTAAGCTGTAAACCTTAACCTAAACCCAAATCAAATCCAAAACCTAAACCCTAAGAATTTTATAATAGTTTAAAAAGTGTTTTGCAACTTTTATTTAAGTATTTATTAGAAGCATTTACTAAGGTCTTATAAACCTTAGACCATAAATCCTAAAGGCCAAACCATAAACGTTAAGCCCTAAGCATTTAATATCATTTTAAAAAGAATTTTGTAACTCTTTTTTTAAGCCTTGATTAAAACCATTTACTAAAGTCTTATAAACCATAAACCCTAAAAACTAAACCACCCTAAACCCTAAATGCTAAACTGTAAACCCTAATCATTTTATAACAATTTAAAAATCATTTTGTAACTTTTATTACACTACTTATTAAACTAATTTACTAAAGCATTATAAAACCTAAACAGTAAACCCTAAACTCTAAACCCCAAACCTAAAACCCTAAACCCTAAACCTTAAATCCTAAACTCTAGGCATTTTATAACATTTTAAAAAGTGTTTTGTAACTTTACTTTAAGTGTTTATTAAAATCATTTGCTAAACCCTTATAAACCCTAAACCTTAAATCCCAATCCCCAAACCCTAAGCCCTAAGCATTTTATAGCATTTTAAAAAGAGTTTTTTAAACTTTTATTTAAGTGTTTAATAAAGGAATTTACTAAATCTTTCTAAACCCTAAATCCTAAAACATGAACCATAATAAACCCTAAACCCCACACCCCAAACCCCAAACCCTAAATACTATCATTTTATAACATTTTAAAAAGAATTTTCTAAAGTGTTATAAACCTTAAACCCTAAACCCAAAGTATTTTATAGCATTTTGAAAAGTGTTTTGTAACTTTTATTTAACGTTTTATCAAAATAACTTACTAAATTGTTATGAAAACGAAAACATAAGCCGTAAATCGTAAACCCCATACCATAAACCCTATACCCTAAACCTTAATCATTTTATAACATATTTTAAAAAGAGTTTTCTAGCTTTTATTTAAGTGTTTGTTAAAGTAATTTACTAAAGTGTCATAAAAAAAACCCCTAAGCCTCAAACACTACACCTGAAACCCTAAAACCTAAACCTTGTGTATTTTATAACATTTTAAAAAGCGTTTTCTAAATTTTATTTAGGTGTTTATTAAAATCATTTACCAAAGTGTTATAAACCCTAAAACCTAAACCCTAAGCATTTTACAACATTTTAAAAAGTTTTTTGTAACTTTTATTTAAGTGTTTACTAAAAGCATTTACTAAAGTGTTATAAGCCTTAAACCATAAACCCAAAACCCTAAACACTATGTTCTTTTTAATATTTTATAAAGTGTTTTGTAACTTTAGTGTTATAAATCCTCACCCTAAACCATAAACCCTAAAACCTAAACCCTAAACCTGAAACACTAAATCCCAAATGGTAAACCCTAAACGGTAAACCCTAAACCCTATATCCTAATTCTTAAAGCGTCAAGGATAAAACCTAAAATAATTTACTAAGGTCTTATAAACCCTAAACCCTAAAGCCTAATGCTGCAAAGAATTTACTAAGGTCTTATAAACTCTAAACCCTAAACTCCAAAACCTAAACCCTAAACCCTAAACGCTAAAACCTAAGTATTTTATAATATTTTAAAATGTGTTTTGTAACTTTTTATTTAAGTGTTTACTAAAACTATTTACTAAAGTGTTATAAACCATAAATCCCTAATCCCTAAACCCTAAAAAATCATAAACGCTAAACCCTAAAAAACATTTTTTAACTTTTTTTATAGGTGTTTATTAAAATAAATTATTAAAGCATCATAAACCTTAAACCTTAAACCCTAATACCCACACCCCTAACCTAAACCCTAAACCCTAAACCTTAAGCACTTTATAACATTTTAAACACCAAACCCTAAACACTATGTATTTTATAACATTTTAACAAGTGTTTGTAACTTTTTTTTAAGTGTTTATTTAAAGAATTTACTAAATTGTTAGAAACCCTAAACCCTAAGCATTTTATTACAATTTAGCAAGGATTTTAAAACATTTTAAGACCCTAAACCCTAAACATTTTATAACATTTTAATAAGTGTTTTGTAACTTTTTTAAGTGTTTATTAAAAGCATTTACTAAAGTGTTATAAAATTTTAACAAGAGTTTAGTAACATTTTTTAAAGTGTTTATTAAAATAATTTACTAAAGTGTCCATCAAACCTAAACCCTAAACATTTTATAACTTTTTAGCAAGTGTTTTGTAAATTTTTTATAAGTGTTTATTAAAAGGATTTACTAAAATTTTATAAACCCTAAACACTAAACTCTAAACCCTAAGAATTTTATACCATTTTAAACCATAAACCCTCAAAATTTTATAACATTTTAAAAAGTGTTTTATAACCTTTTTAAGTGTTTATTAAAATAAATTTATTAAAGGTTATAAACCTAAACCCTAAACCCTAAACACTAAGCATTTTAATAATAGTTTTTAAAATTGTTTTGTAATTTTTTTAAGTGTTTATAAAAATAATTTACTAAATTCTTGTGAACCATAAACCCTAAACCTTAAGCATTTTATAACATTTTAAACCCTAAACCTAAACCCTAAGCATTCAATGACATTTTAACAAGCTTTTTGTAACCCTTTTTGAAGTCTTTATTAAAAGCATTTACTAAAATGTTATAAACCCTAAATCCTAAAGTGTAACAATTTTATAACCTTTTAAACTCAAATCCCTAAACCCTAAAGCCTAAACTCCAAACCCTAAGTATTTTATAACATTTTAGCAAGCCTTTTATTTCTTTTTTGAAGTGTTTATTAAAAACATTTACTAAAGTTTTATAAACCCTAAACCCTAAACCATGAGCATTTTATAGAATTTCAAATCTTAAACCCTAAGCCTAAGCATTTTATGAAATTTTAACAATCATTTGGAACTTTTTCCTATGTTCTTATTAAAATAATTTATCAAAGTGTTATAAATCCCAAGCCCTAAACCATAAATACTATCCCTAAACACTAAGAATTTTATAACGTTTTAAAATACATTTTTGCAACTTTTTAAAGTGTTTACTAAAAGTATTTAATAAAGAGTTATAACCCTCAAACATAAACCCTAAGCATTTTATAACATTTTAACAAGAATTTTGTAGATGTTATTCAAGTGTTTATTAAAATAATTTACTAAAGTGTTCTAAAATCTAAACCGTAAACCCTAAACGCTAAACCCTAAACCCAAAACCCTAAACCCTAAGCATTTTATGACATATCAGAAATAATTTTGTAACTTTTATTTAAGTGTTTATTAAAAGAATTTACTAAGGTGTTATAAAACCTAAACCCTAAATGCTAAACCATAATCATTTAATAACATTTTAAAATGTGTTTTCTGACCTTTTTTAAGTGTTTATTAAAAGCACTTAATAAAGTTTAATAAACCCTAAACCCTATAAACTAAACCCTAAACTATAGGCATTTTATAACATTTTAAAAAGCGTTTTGTAACTTTTATTTAAGTGTTTATTAAAAGCATTTACTAATTTGTGATAAATCTTAAACCATACAC
>APFE030366600.1:3779-15564 GCA_000404065.3 Pinus taeda
ATATGACTTCTTAGGATTCTTTGAGTTTGGTTGTTGCTGGGCGGTTAACGCTTTCTTAGAAGAGTTTCCAAGATTAAGAAGACCAAGGTGTAAGAGTTTTTCTTGTTCTCTTATTAAAGAATCAGAAAAAGCATCAAAAGAAGGGGGCTTGTAGTCATGTCCTTGAGAAATGAAGGCTTCTCTTGTAGAATGGAAGGTGGAAACAAACACAAAGTAGGTTGGTCCCAACTTAGTAAGACTGCAATAGATAAGTGCACTATCTTCTTTCTTAACCTTAACACCTTCCAAGAGAAGTCTATTAGTCTTGAACTTGGACAAGAAATCTTCAATGCAAGAAAAATTATTGGGGTCCAACGTAAGCAACTCATTTTCAAGTTGATGGGCTCTAAGTTCATTTTTTATGCCAAAAACTTTAGTAATCTGCTTCATTGCTTCATCAGGAGCATCAAGTTCTGGAATATGGAATCTAAGATTAGGAGAGATAGACATCCCTATCAACCCACGTGCTTGATCTTGCCTATTTTCCCATTTGGCTGCTTTCTCTTCATCTTTCGGCTTGGTTTCTTGGCCTGAAGCTATTCGGTAAAGACCTTTACTTCTAAGTAAATCCACAATGTAGGACCACCATTGGAAGTAGTTGGTGCTGTCAAGAATAACTTGGCATGGACTTTCCATTTTAACAGAAACTGAAGCTATATATGCTGAAACTAAGTGTTCCAATGGAAAGAGCTCGAAAAATTAGGCTGGTTTAAAAAAAAACAGCTCTGAAAACGGCTTCCGGATGAAGAAGTTATGGCTTTTTTTAAAAAAATTGATGAAGGCACTGACACAGTGCGGGAATGTGCGGAAATGAAAAAAAAAGATGCTCCCTTTTCAACAAAAAAGGAGATTTGAACCCAAGACCTCTACTCTCATAAATTAGCTTTGAACCAAGTGAGCTATACAAAAAGTTTGAGAGGGAGAGAGAGAGAGAGAGGGGGGGGTGGGGCTTTGTTTTCTTTTGGTCACGGATGCTTTGGATTGCGTGTTTGCTTGAGAAAGCTCTTTTTCTCCCTACGAAACAAAAACACAAAACCCAACACGGACATACAAAAAAAGTAAGCCTTACGGCTTAAAGTTAGCTTTACCCGGAAACTAAATATTTTCCTCAATGTTTCTGATTTTCCGAGATCACACTAAGGTGCAGGAAAAAGAGCATACGCATGAGAAAAATTCTTCCTTTCTGTTTCTGATTTGCCCAGATCGCACAGAGTCGCAGGGCAAAGAGCATATGCAGAAATGAAAGGTATAGATCCGGTTAAAAAAAACTAAATAAACCGAAACCGAAATAAGCAGAGAGAAAATAAAAGTAAACTGCAAATAAAGACTGTATACCTCCAGATCTTAAAAATGACGCAGATAGGGCTACCGGAAACCTTTTCGCGTGAAACGAAAGGGGTTCCTCACTGGAACAGATGCTCCGAACACAACAGAGTAGTCCTCTTGGCCCGAAAGCAGTCAAAAATAGTAGATCTAGGAAACGACAGCCCGCATGCAGTTCTACCGGCTTCAGATTTGGATCACCAACGGACGTGGCCCTCAAATAGCTCTGATACCATGTAGGAATTTACAGGGTAAGTTCCTCAGACAGAACACCCGAAGGACACCGCTCACAAACAGATCACAGATCAATACACCAGTATTTTGACGTGGTTAAAACCCTCAGAGAGGGAAACCGTCCACGGCCTGCGCCAACGTGGCTACTACAGGCAATTTATTAATAAAAGAATGAAAATTTACATAAGCTTCTCTCATGCACGGTTAACCTACAAATGACCCTCCATGCGCTTTAAATAGAATTCATGGACCAATCGGGTGTCAAGCCACGGATCAAGTGTCGGTAATACCGAGGAGAGAATGAACCGTCGGATCACTACATATCGTGACCGTCGGATTGTAAGTTACAAAATGTACAACGGTAAAGAAACACACTTTACCTAACTCTATACCTAACTCTATACTAGACCAAGTTGAACTTAACTATTCCTATGTATCGGAATATCCTAACAAAATTAATGTATATACAAAATCATTATATAAATATGCAATATAATGATAAATATACAAAAATTTATACTTCCAACTTCTAAAACTTTTAAAGTTATCATTCCTCAAAAGTTTGAGGTTATCATTCTTTGTTATAAAAAAATATAGATGACTTATATTTATTATTTTTAACATTGTTGTATCTTGGTGAAGCACTAAAATGTAATTTTACAATTGCAATTTTAAATTTAAAAAGTTGTGATGATTATATATTATATTTTGGAGAATTACAATTAATAGAATGACCCGAGAAAGGAAGAGAGTTTTTAAAAGTTTTAGAAGAGAGTTTTTAAAAGTTTTAGAAGTTGAAATATCATTTTTGTATATTATAATTATATTTATATATTTATATAATGATTTTTATATATATTAATTTAATAAATATATAATATATATTAATTATATAATAAAAAATTACAATTTAAAATTTAAAAAGTTGTGATCAAATTATATAGCAGAGAATTACAATTAATAGAATAACCCAAAAAATGGAGAGAGTTTTCCGCCCAAAAAAAATGAGATAGTCAAATCTTAAGTTTTGTTTTTTCTTTTTCTTTTTTCGAATAGTTTATCAAAGGTTCAATTACATGGATAAATGCAAATAAAACAAGATAATATAGAAACAATACATGAGTAGAATAAGTTTTGAGGATGGTTTTTTGTCACCATCGATTGTTAGGTCAAGAGGCATGATTTCTTCTCAACCATAGTTGTATATTCCTTGTTTGGATCCTAAATTGGTGGGTATTGAATTGGTGTGATAGGTACATGCTACTCCTTTGTTGCTTGATCACATTCATTATATTATTGGTCTAAAAGGATTAAAGAAGTTTCCATGATTCCTTGAATTGATTCTTCTTCCTCCATTTGATCTACTCTACTCACTTGAGTTCGAGCTAGTGATTTGTGAAGTCTTTGGGTTTTCTAGGGAACAAGGGTTTGTTTCCACCAAAGAACATTATAGCTCTCGTACCTAGGGTAGAAGGGAAACATTATTATCTTCTTGTTTCAGGGGAAACTAATCTAATGATTTTCTTCCATTAGTCCATCCCACCTAGAGGGTTTTCAATAAGATTTCCATAAACATCCAACCTTGTAGGTTGTGTTATAGTGGATGGCAATGTGCCTTGTTTGAAAACATGTCCTATAAGGAAAAGTAACTTGTTCATTATCTAGCTTCTAGGTCCAAATGTATTCTTTGGAAACTAAATTTATATTGAAAAATCTTTGTTGAAGTCCATGTCTACACATATGCAAGCATATGTAGTAGTACAATGGTGTTATCCCTTGAAACGAAATTTCTCTAATGCATTTCCAACATCACTGAGTGAGTAACAATCCTATGAGCATAGTGACATATTGGAAAAATTAACCTAGATGAGAGTTTTCGAGAGAGAATCCAATAAAGGGTCAAATGTTGGATACCAGGGCTCCATGTGGAGCTTGAATTTACCCTAGAACCAAGGTCTAAAGTCGAGAATCTGATCTCTATCCCCTACACCTTCAAACTCTAAAATGTAGAAGCCTTTTGTGCAAAGGTAAATGTAAGCCTCCTCTTAAATTTTTGGCTTCCAAGTACTCGAGGAGATCCATTGATGGAGCTCTACATTGTCATTGTAAAAAGCTTATTGTTTTGCAACATCCCATGCAACAACAATGCAAGGCATCAAGGCTTCAAGAATCATGTGGGCTGAGAGCACTAACTACCCCCTGTGATCACCACGTGCGAGAATGATAGACTAGAAGCCAAAAATATAGAAGGGGCACGTACAACAAGGGGAGGAGAGATGTGTGAAGGTGAGCTAGGAAGCATAGACACCATTGAAGCTATCAAAAGGGGAGGCATAATCAAATTTAGAGAATCAAGGAATAGAGTTTCTTACATAAAGGTGGGGGGGTTTGTAGAGGATAATAAAAGGAGAGAAATGGTAGAATCATAGGAAAAGTTGAAGGAATCTATGCAGACAGTAACGAGTAGTTAAGGCCAAATTATTTTAATAATATGTATCAAGTACATATTTAAAAAAAGTATAAAAAAAAAACAACAACAACTTCTTTAAACCAAAAAAAAAAAAAACTAAATTTATTAGTAAAGTCGATTAGCAAAGTTGGGGAATTTTCAAATGTTGCTTTTTAAAATGTATATGAAGCTTTGTGTAAGATAATTGTGGGGATTTGAACATTAGCCATCCTTACCATAAGTACTCCAACTTAAGAAATACAAGTTCAAAAAAAGAAATAAACATATATCCTAGCAAGCAGGGTTGGGGCCACACATACACACATATTTTAAATGTTTCTCAACATTTGTTGTCTAGTTAGCACACGAACATGCATACATTCATTACAGGAAAGAAGTGGTGGATTAATAGATGGAAATTAAATCACACAATCACCTTGACACCCAAACATTCATATGCTTACTCCCTGTTTTTCTTATCGAGATCCTCACCAAGATTTTATCATACATGTATTATATTATTTGTTTATTTTCTATGTGATTCATGGTCCCCGAAGATCGCTGACCACTACGTCCATGGAATGTTTGTACTAGGCAGATCCATCTGAAGGAATCACTTCCTGTCGGCTCAACCACAGATTGTAACCCCAAGAGTGTCGAGAGAATTGAACCTGTGACATCTCAATAGCAGAGATGCTTTAATGACGAGAACTTGACCAATTGAGCTAACCATTTAGACTATCATACAGGTATTATAGAATACATCACCATTCACATTATGATCATAAGTTAAACAACATAGTACCGGTATTATTTAAAATACTACTATCTATTTGTACACTGTTATCCCAAATCACAAATGATTTTTGATGTTTATGAGGTCTTAATTTGGAAGTTTGATATTCTTTTCTGGAGAAATTGAAATTGAAGCTTTAAAGTTCACAATGAAATTTTAATTACAGCAATCAGTAATTATACAGAATATCAACGAAATTGACAATTATGTTACAAAAATGTAAACAATTGCACCTGATACATCTTTATCTCTTGATTTCAACTTCATATTCAATATAATTGTTCTTTTCAACAGAGCCTAAAATATTTACCCATGGATATGGATCTTTAACCAAAACACCAAACCAAAGTGTTTGCAAGGTACCCGCATATGATAAAAATTTGACAAAATCTATAAATTTTAATTGATTAAAAGCTGTCAAATTGAATTGAATTGCTCTTACAGTACAGTCTACAACCAAACAAGAAACAGGTTTTATATGCATATTTTTAGAATTCGGAAAGCATAAACAAATTCCACTTAGGTCTGCTGTAAACAAAAAAACTCTCCCATCCATATAGAAAATGGATTCTCCCGTCAATCTATAAGCATGCATGCTTCTCCATATGGATTTAACAAGTTTCTATCAAATCAAAGAATAAGCATTTAATGCTCGTTCAACACCATACCAAAAACTGAATATGAAATATCACATTGGCAACAATGACAGCAGTGTTGTCGACTATCTTTCAACAAATACAAGTTTATTCTAAGTTTGTCACCTCCTTTATTTCTGGACGCACTTTACCCTTTCAAATTCCGGAGGCGCATAGTTTTTCTCAACTTCCCAAGCTACCTGTGCCAAATATGTCAACGAAGATCTGGCATCCCTTTCATCTGTGACTTCTCTTGGAAAAGGAATTCGAACCTCCAATATCTCTTTCTTTGGAAGCGTGAGTAGGTGCAAGTCAAATCCCAATCTATCGATCCATGTCATGCTCACTTCCTCAACCTATAACAAAAGAAGAATGGAATTCATCCATATATTATTCTTAAAATTAGGCATTAAACAAATGGAAACCAAAAGAAAGGAAAATATTATATTAATGTCCACAAATGACCGAAATAGGTCATTGGACTTGAAAATAAAAGAAGCTAACTTCATTGTAATAACTTTAGATTATAACTAACAAACATAGGAAATAATTTAAAAGTAAAGGAAAACAACATTAATGGACTACTTCAACATTCTTGGGTTCATTACGATACATTCATGGGACAAACCTGGTAAAAAGGGAAATGAGTGGGTGACAGTATGCGTTGATATGAGCAAGAAAAGTTATTTTAAATGGCGAGAAAAATGACAAATTGACGACATAACAAATTTTAAGTTTTAACATTATGATTTAGAATATACATTCATGAATAAATGAGGAAGTGCTAAGGCCCAAGAATACTTGAATAAGAAACATAAAAGGCATTGGACAAACCATACATGATGCTAGTAAATTCCAAAAACATCCTTTTATTATTTATAATGAGGCTATATATATCCAAAATTAGACTTTATATATGAGCCTTGATACAATGCTACATGTATGAACTATGAACAATGAACATAGAATTAAAACATGAGCATCAGCTAAGCTTGTAAAGCCTAAAGGTTAATAGCCATCATCATCATCTTCATATTCATCATGCAAAATAGAAGAAGCACATTCAATAGAGGAATGTAGATTCATAGAAGTATCTCCAATTCCAATTCTAGGTTCCTCAAGATTCAGTGCAGATGTACACTATCTGCTACATCACAAATCTGCCATGTAACTGGAATCATGGTGATCCTCTCATCTAACGCTGATATATCTAAATATCCATTTAAACCAGTAAAAAAACTAGGAAATTCTTCCTTCACTTCCCTATGTACATGAGCTAGAATATTCTCGTAAGGGCTCTTCTAAATCCATTTGCCACTTCCCTATCCTTATGTAATGCCTTCCTCTTTCCATTGCTTTAAGCAATAAGGTCTTCAGCATAAAATTTTGGGTTTATGGCCTGTGCTAAAGTGTGTGATGGAGTGTTGAATTGGTTCCACCTCTCAACCATGATTTTATTCACTATATCATCAAAATGAGCATCAACAAATAAAAGCTAAGGAGATTCCTATGCAATGATTTCCATGTTTTTCTCAACCATGGTATCCACACCATCATAAACATGTCATGAGAAAGGCTTCTCTGTGTCAGCACTTCAAAGAAGCTCAAATGCAAGGGATATGAATTTGAGCTAGAATTTTATCTTGCTCCACCATCCTCATCAAGACAATTTGCACACCATAGACCTCCACTTTGAATCTACCAGTCTCCACTCAACCCAAAGTTGACTCACCACCATAGAAATTAATGGTTGCTTTGCTTCAACAAGGTGGCCCAACTGTTGAAGAATGTAACTAGGTTCGATCTTCATAATTGTACTTGAAGTCAAAATGTAATATATTTGTCAAAAGAAAATTATTATTATTATTTTTTAATGACTTATTAAAGCATGGGTTTCATGCTTGGGTCAAATGTATAGGTCAAGCCTCCATTGTAGGCTTTAGGTTATTGTCAAAGTCAATTTATGAAGGCTCCTCCATCCATGGAAGTCTCCTTGCTGTTGAAAGAATCTCCATCAAGGCAGCTTCCATAAGGTGATCACATGTCAGCCTATATAGACACAACTATTCAAATTCTCATGTCGGCTTCAATTATATTGCACAACCACTATATATATATAAGCCTAAGTACTTCGCATAAAACACAGTTCAGAGCTTTCATTTTTCAGATAAGTTTTTCGGTGATCACAGAAATTCGGACAAGGCATTTCAGAGACAAGGTTTTGGTGTCATTGGAGGAGCTCGAATAGGGTACACGGATTACAGTTCAATGCTATGATAACCACAGTTCGGTGTCACCCAGTTCAGTGCTCCCACAGTTCAGGGTTACCACAATTCGGTGCTTCCACAATTTCGGTGATGTATCACTGTGACACGGTGCTATTTCTGTCTCACAGTTTTGGTGCTATCACATTGCTACCACAGTGAATGTCTTGATATTATCACAGTGATGAAGACTTGGTTCTCCAATGTTTCGGTACTATCACAATTTAAATGCTAGTGCTATCACAGTGATACAAGTTCGGTGCCATTGCAAGGATGTAAGTGTGAAGAAGAATGACTGCTACATGAGTTATTGAACTGAAGAATGACAAGGTTGACTTGATGGATGGAGAAAGTCTCAAGTCTAAGTTGTAAGGGTCGTGGCTGTCTCATCTTGAATCTACGGAAGGAAGAATTTTGACTGGGTTTTCCCCTAGAGTGGGATTTTTCCCTAACAGCGTGCCTACATTGTGTGTACTCTTTTATTTGTTGCTTGGCATTAGTCTTGATGGTAAGAAAAGATAAATCAAATGAACTAATAATAATAACGAAAACATTACAAGATAATATCTTTAATAAGAGAAATCATTTAATTGCCACCTCCATGGATTTCTCAACACCAACATGATGAAGTTTGACGCATATCTTGTCTCACCAACTTTCAACAACTCTAACTTGGAGTCTTCTCGAAATATTGCTTAACACTAGTCGCAGTTGGTAATAGATTTGATTCTCCCTGGGTTGTCTTGTGGGTTTCCTAATCCATGGAAATTTATTGTCAATATCTTCTAATATCAAATTTAAATTATGGACAACACAAGGAGTCCAAAATGTGATCATATCTACTCTCAATAATCAACCTTGCAACTTTGCAAATCGGTGCATTACAATGATAACACACACCATCTTAGTAGGCCCTATTTGCACAATAGCTTTGATTAAAATATCAGTGATGAATGGAGCATCCTTTAACTTCCCTAAACAATCTTCAGCCTGCAAAAACATTGCTCATTTTAGTGAAGTGTCAATGATATTAATCAATTCCCTACGCCTAATAACTGTCCATCCATCTGAGACAATGCTAACCCTAGAGCTAGTCCATGGAGAATGAATATGTGTTAAAGCATCCTATTAGACCCCTTGAACCCTTAAGGAGCTACAATAATTTCCCTCACCATGTGTTTCCAATAAAAAAACTGAACTAGGTTGAAAGGGATACCACAAGCTAGATGACCTTGGCCATTTAGCTAGTGTACTCTTGAATTGATGGACTCTTAGCACTTGTTGATACTGGTTGTTCATGTTGTTGCTGAGTTGCTCTCATTTTTCATGCTTCAAGCATAATCTTTGGCAAGTTGTTCATGTCTTTTTGGTTGAATTTTGTAACTATGGTCGGTCTTCATAATGTATATTTTCATCATTATGTATTGTAAGCATGTTCTTCATGCTCAAAAGAAAAATTATGAAAGGCATGTTCTGCATGACCTTTGCAAAAGAAAATTTTCAATTTTCCATTTGTATTTTTGCCTCCACAAGTGACCAAGTTGGCCCTCCAAGCCATCATGTCGACCTGCCCAAGGACACACCCATTAGGTTCTTAAAAAGTCTATATATTGGAGTAACTCGTCCTCCCTCAAGGTGTTGAAAATGTGTAACTAGGTTCGGTCTTCATTAGTATGAAATATATTCTTGTAAATGTAAAATGAAAAAGAAATTATTGTTATTATTGAAGGATGGGTTTCATGCTCAAGTTCTTTTATTTTATAGGTCAAGCATCCATTGAGTGCTTCTAGGGTTTTTCCTAGGTATAAGAGTCATTGTCATATATGGGCACATTGTAAATTGTAAAAGAAAATTTATTTTGTCTTGAAAGTGTCAAAATACCTCCAAGATCAAATCGGCCTAATGCTCTGTGTTAAAATTGGCAACTAGGGCCAATCTCCATGTGAGTCATCTTATTTATGGCCGCTGATATTTTTCTTGGATCCCTCTCATCAAGAGGTGTAGAATTGATCTAAAGGTCATCTGATTCCGACAAGTATTCATGGAGATATAAATTTATTTGTGTGAGATATGAATTTATTTGTGTTATGGGACAATTCGTCAAAGTTGGTCAGCAACCAAATTGCCCCCACTTGTGCTCAACGTTTTAGTATAAATAGAGCTGCCTTGAAGGTCATTTGCACACACACTTCTTGTGATCTCTTCCTCTCCACTTGTCTTGGGTTTTGGTGGGAGGAGAGATCCTAAGAAGACAATGCTGCCCTAATGGAGAAGATGCCCTAAAATGCAGTAATGAAGATGATGCCCTAAAACGCAGTCATGGAGAGGATGCCCTAGCTCAACGATGTCATGGAGAAGGCATGCCCTAGATCTTAACACTGCCATGAGAAGGAAGAGCCTTGGACGTGCCCTAGCCGCAGTCAAGAGGGGCAATAAAAGTGTAAGCCCTCAACGCAGCCAAGAAAAGGGTCTTTTGTTTAAGGGACTTTCAACGCTATCCAAGGAGCCCTAGAGGAAGCCCTAGCCGCAAAAATTAGGAGGACGTTTGCAGCCCTATGGACACTGTTAAGAGGGATATGCCATGCCCTCATCCACTATGCTAAAAGAATCAAGGACACAGTCAAAGGAGGTCTTAACTTGTAAAAGACTTTGTTGTCATGAGGAATCCCTACTGCCTAAACTGTTGATCTAAATCAAGACAGCCCTTAACGTCGTCTTTAAAAGATGTTCTAGCCGCAGTAGGAGGAAAGTCCTAGCAGCAATTAAGGGAGAGGTATAGCTGCTGTGAAAGGAAGGTCTGATCGCAGTCATAGGAGGCCTATTTCAGCAGTCAAAAGAACCTCAACCACAGCAAGAAAGAGACTGATCAGCATGTACATTTGAGAGTTGTTTCAGGGGTCAAATTAAAGGGTTGAACTGCTTGCTGGTAGGAGGTTTGAATGAGCTCTTGCTGGAAAGGATATCAGCCACTCTATAGGCTGTCATAATCCTGTTCTAAGGACTGTTGTATGCCACTTGAATGCCACTGTAATAAGAAGTGAGCATAGACATAGTTCAGTCATTGTTTAGGGCTTGAAGGCTACTCTGAATTGTAAAGGAAATGATATTTCCTTGGAGATCAATTGCAGTCAAATCTAGGCAGATTAAGGACTGTTAGGAGACTGCAAATTGGACTTGTTTAAGGAGTCTAGCTGCTCTGCTAGGCTGTAAGCCATAGCAAGCAGCTAAGACTGGTGAGTGCAATGGCATGATGGATGCAACATGATGGGTGCAGCTCAGTGATGGGAGCAGCTCAGTGATTGAGTGCAGCACAGTGACAAGTGCAGCATCATGATAAGGTGCAGCAGTATGATGTGTGCAGCATGGTAATGAGGTCCAACATGATGATTGAGTGCAACACAGTGAGGTGCAGCCAGTGTTTTAAGATCCGGCCGGGTCAGCATCAACCCGGCCGAGTTGGTCCGGGTCATTGGCCTGGGCCACGAAACGGTCATCAACCCGGTTCGGTCGGCCGAGTCACTCAATGACTCGGCCGAGTCATTGCTGACTCGGCCGAAGCGGTCGGGTCCGCATAAAAACGGCCGGGTCACTAATGCTGAAAGTGTGACTGCTAGTTATTGGCTGTGTTCCTTGTACATTTCTGCATTCTGGAGCTGAATACATATATATTTATATTGTCACTGTGGGGAGCTATTTGTATTGCTGGAGGTACTCTGATAACATAATATTCATCTACAACCATTGTCTCTTTTACCATTAACTGATATGTCCGATCTCAGCTCTTTTGTCATTACCAAAGTATGTATTACCACTTACCAGTGGTATGTAAGCCTTTAGTTTCACTATAAATTTGATATCAGCTGTTCTTAAATATTCCTATTATGCATGCTTGCCATTGTTGCTAGTTGGTGTTATTTTTGGTTTCAAATTGTCAAAGAATCACCTACAGTACATTGTCATCAAACTGTTTGTAAAATTACCTTGTGAACCAAACCATATAAATTCAGAAAGTTTGTGGGTTTTACAAGACATCTCAACAAAGGAA
>APFE030366601.1:19433-36343 GCA_000404065.3 Pinus taeda
TAAATTCAAGTGCCAAAAACTATAAAAGAAGTCCACCCACTGTTGAAGTTGCATCTTATGCTTTCAAACTATTCAACAAACTTGAAGACAACATCACAAAACAATTGCCAATATATCCAGGTTAGTTATATCAATTACAACTCATTCTTCTTACAGTTCTGTTTTCATTATTTTCATTTATCAAATTTCTTACATGATATGTCTGGCCATAACTGCTAAAAGGATAGCTGGATGGTTTCACAAACAGTGATTGAAACTCATTCTTCTTACAGTTCTGTTTTCATTGTTTTCATTTATCAGAGTTCTTACATGATCTGTCTGGCCATAACTGCTAAAAGGATAGCTGGATGGTTTCACAAACAACCATTGAATAAAAAGTAGGTTCTAAATACAACTATTTAGAAAAGTTAAAACCATTCCTTAAAATAAAAAAAATGAATGCCTTCAACATACTTAAATTTTTTCAGTTCAATTTTCTAAAACTTTTTATGACTGATAAGTCCATTCCAACGTTGATCACAACTGCAAGTTGTTCCCAACATAGAATTTATGCCTAGCCTTACTATGATTATGACAGGCATAGCACTCTTCTGGAGCATATGACCATATTTTGTTTGAGTTTCCAAACTAATTACTATGCCTGGAATGGTGGCCATGTGCTGCAATGGAGAAGTTGCAGTACTGAGACAAACAACAAAAAAATGGAAAATGATATTTGAAACAAAATATATGTGAACATTTCACTTGCTTATGCCTTAGCTAAAACATTGTGAGTTTTCAATATTTTTGCAGATGGAAAGCATACCAACAAGAAAATTGATACCTTTTACAACTTGGATGAGTTTATCAATTCTAATTAAACACTATCCATCTGGATAAGAAACTTTGAACACTATGAGAGTGGTCTGTAAACTTTCTAATTGAACACTATGAGAGTGGTCTATAAACTGTCTAATTTGAATAGATGGTAGATCTGATGGTCCAAACTCCATACACCACTGACAGCAGCATTCAATGTTGTGTAACTGAGTGGATAGTGTTCACTATCAACTATATACAATAATGCATTAAAATAGACAATATTTGGATCCATGTATAAATTAGATACTGACAACTTGAATTTATAGCATCAATGCATTAAATTTAGACAGTACTTTGGGTGCATTTATAACTAGAAATATGCAACTTGGATATACATGGTTGTATGCTAGTTCCTGTCCTTACATTAATGAAGCAGTCATGGAAATGCATCCTTATTAGCCCAGCTTGCTCTAAGGGAATTCTGAGCAAAAGCCTTGGAAACTGATTGTTGAATAATGCCTTCAACTGCACTGCAACTTCTGTCATAGAATCCTACTTGAAGCCCATTAGTAGATATCCATATAAAGGTTTCTAAACTGATGAACAAGCAGGCAATTGAGAGACTACGAAGTAATTTGCAATGAGAGACTATGAAGTAATGCAATTCGATTTCCTGTAACATACATGTTGATAATTTCCTATAATAAAGCATAAGTATTTTTTCCTTGTACAAAAGCATCATTTACAAATACTCTAATGTCTAAATGCATGCAATAATTTTACAGGTTGTTGCATCTATGGCAAAATGAAGTTACTCTGCTCGCACAAGGAGAAGTGGCAGGAGAGTGACAAGGGGTGCATAGCTACGATGCACGTCGTCTAATGAGGACAGGACAGCTGATGTCAATGCCAATAATGCACCAGGGAACATTGTTGAGGATGACCATCTGACAGCAGATAATGTTAACACACCATCAGCCATAGAACCACCATCAACAATAGTCCAAGGAGCAAGTTCAACTAAAACGATCAGTGCTATAAGAGGATGGAAAAAAGAACAAATGTTAGTTGCAATTGACGACATAGAGTTTAATGGATACTCAGTTTAGGCATCTACAAGAAAACATGGTATTCCTCCCTCATCAATACATTATTGGATAAATGGACTGACTCATACAAAACGTAGAGGGCCTCTTATAGTTATAATTGAGGAGGAGGAGGCCAAGGTGGTTGAGTGGTGTAAAGAGATGGCCCAATTGGGACATGGGCTAGAGTTGATACAACTCAAATCAACAGTTGCTCAAATCTGTCAAGGGAGGCCAAACCCATTCAAAGATGGGTTTCCTGGTAAATCATGGTGGTTTGGGTTTAAAAAAAGGCATCCAGAACTTGTATTGCGTACTTCTGAGGGCTTTGACAGAAACAGAGCATTAAATTTGTGCCTTGCAGTTGTGAAAAAGTTCTATGACACACTTTCTAGTGCTTACGATAAACATTCTTATGGAGCAGACCATATATGGAACTGTGATGAAACAGGTTTATAGGTAGGGAGGAATTGTGGCATGTAGGTAATTGCCAAGAGAGGGAGCTGAAATGTGCCAAATATTTTGCCTAAGAGTAGGGAGTGGATAACTATTTTATGTTGTGTCAATGCAATTGGGACTTAAATCCCAGGATTTTATCTATTCAAAGGTAAAAATCAACTGAAAAACTATATCCAGAACTATGAACCAAGTGCATGCATGTTTGCACATCCCTATGCATGGATGACTAAAGAACTATTTCTAAGTTGGCTTTTTCACTTTGCTGCATCGGTACCAAGTGGCGTCTCGCCTAATAACATAATCCTATTGATATTAGATGGCCATGGGAGCCACATGGCTGTACAAACATTGAGGAAGCAAACAATTTAGACATTGACCTATTGACATTGCCCGCTCATACCACTCACAGATTGCAACCCCTTGATGTTAGTGTGTTTGGCCCTTTCAAGAACTATTTCAGGTCGAAGCGCACTACATGGATGGCAAAGAATCCAGGGGTTGAGGTGAAAAGGTTCGAGCTAGCAGAGCTTGCAAGTAAAGATTTTAAAAGGGCTTTGACACCATCAAATATCAAGGATGTCTTTAGGAGGACAGGAATCTGGCCACTAAACTATGATGCTCTTATGCATGATATTGGTTGTAGCCAAAAGTTTCATGTGGATGGTTAGGAAGAAGGGAATGCCCAAACAGGTGTTGAAGTGTAAGAAGTAGATGACCAAGATGATGTTGTTGTAGCTGGTAATATGATTTCCCTATCTCAAGGACAATTATATGCTGAAGATGATGAAACTGTATGTGAAACACAATATAATCATGAACAAATTCACAGTAGCATGGAGATCGTTCCACCAACTTAAGAACATGAAACTCCTGTTGTTGATAATGTTAATGACATTGTTGAACATGTAGTTGACAATAACCAATTGACATTTCCAAGCCAAGTAACCCCACCTTCATGGCTAGCAGAAGCAATGATCAATATGAATGCACATAGTGTCTCAGCAACCAATGAAGAAAGCATGAACATGCCCTCACAACCAGCAGAATTGAACAGCGAAATTGTTCATTTTTTTTGGACAATAGATCAATGGAAGAAGATGAAGGACATAATGAGGCATCAAATGAAGATAATGATATAGTTCAGTCAGTTCCAATAGATACTGAAAGGGAAGTACCAAGCAATGACATGCAAGTGGGAGGGGTGGAGAAGACACTTGGCCGGTTCCTAAAGCTACCAGTAGAGAGAGTATCAATGAAAAAAAAAGCAAGGTGCATTGGGTAGTCTTCGTCTGGGCTGAAGCTCACAGTTACTCACCTCAAAGGACTATATAAACATGTTAGTTGAGTCTGAAAAAAAAGAAATTTGAAATGCAAGAGTTAAAACAGAAAAAGAAGGATCTAGTCAAGGAGATGAAGGCAGCAAGGATTGTTGCAGCACAACGTCGAGCAGATGAAAGGATTGAAAGAGATAAAGCAAGGCAAGTTAAGGACCAACAAAAGCAAATGGCAAGACAGGAAAAGGAAAAACGAAAGGCACAACAAATGCTTGAAAAGGAACAAGGGATGATCAACAATACACGAATAGCTGATGAAACTAGGATTATTTCAAACTCATTGGACTCCATTGCAAATAATACACCATTATTCCAAGATCTCATAAACATTCAAGTGCCTCACTATCAAACTGATGGTTTACCCACTTGCCTTGTTCCTACCAAAGTTGGTGTCAATTCTCTGTATGCTCATTACACACCTCCACTTAATGCAGGGGTTAGTAGTGCAAATGTGAGGTATGGGTACTCAATACCTCCATGGTTGGAAACTACAAATTGGAATCAATCATATAACAATAAATCAACCATTTCCTAATCAACCCTTGACTGGTAGGCCAACCTACCTGGCTCAAGAAGGTAACTCGGGGAGTTTTGGCACTCAAGATTCTCAGGGCCATAAAGAATAGGGGTGTCATATGTTTTTGGTTCTAACCACATTATGATGTGGATTTTGGATGGATTGTATCTTTTTCTTGTCACAGAAACATTTTGGCTTACCACCTAGGTTGTTTTATTTCATAATGTGTGTGACATTGTAGCCAAAATCCATTTTATAAGGAACATCTATAGTCTATTAAATGAATCAGTCATGACAACTGAGGTATATCTTATATACATTGTATAAAATAACTTTTCAATTTGACTAGCCTTTGTGACCAGTGCTCTTTTTATTAGCAAATCTATCTCTAATCTTATGTCTGCGACTTAAATCAGTTTATTGTAGTTTATATAATACAGAAAAATACAAAAAATATGAAAGTTTGAATGAAAATTATACATGTACATCAATGTAAATCCAAGATTCCAAACCATTAGAGATAGTTTCTCAAGTTGAACTCTTTGCTTAACTGAATTTCTATCCCAAGATGGAATCCTTAACTCATGTTGACCTAGACTAAAATATTCTCTGATGGTTTTATGTCAGAACATTATGTAGTCATCTCTTTGGTTGATGTTCACAATATTCTAAAATGTGGCTATAGTTGTCCATAGCTTTCAAGTCTATTCCATGGAATCCATGTATGCTAAGCTCTGACACCAAATACTTGGAAGAAATGTCAAATATATTCACAGCCAATATTAATAATGCAAGTTGGTTGTTCCATCAGCAAATATAGAGTATTTTGGCCTTATAGAAACATTAGGGATAACATGTAGCTCAATAGACAATTGAATCAAAACAACACCGTAAGACTAGGGCATATGATAGCTGGCCACCTAGTTAAACTGTTGTTCCATGAAGAAGAAAGCTTCACTCCCCAAATGTCAGGGAGAAGTAGGGATCTAGAAATTGGATCTTCCAAGTGAAACCTAATGACTAAGCCATTTTGGAGGATGATTCAAGAAAAATACTTAACTATGGAGCAGAATTTTAGAACTATGTACACATACAATGCTCTAATATCAATTCTTCTTTCTAAGGCTCTTCACCCTAAAGGCTTGTCGCCTGTCACTACGTGAAACCTCGTGACTACCGTATGACACCTGTCTGCCATGGAGGTCCACGTGTTGGGCATCGTGTCATGTCCTTAAAACCCCTTTCTGTGCCGTTTCGAGGGTTTGTTTAGGGTCATTGCTGCGATGTTCCATTTTCCCTTTGTCTTTCTACTCGGGGCTGGTTGTCAGGCAAAGCCCTCCGTCAAAGAAACTCGATGTTCCAAGTGAAACCTAATGGCTAAGCTATTTTGGAGGATGATTCAAGAAAAATACTTGACTATGGAGCATAATTTTAGAGCTATGTACACAGACAATGCTCTAATATCAATTCTTATTTCTAAGGCTCTTCACCCTCGAGGCTTTTGTTTATGGAATTTTACAATAAAAGAACAAAACTTGTTTGCAGAAAATGCCTTCTAGGTCAGTGGCAGTGACAAAACAACAAGATTTTTGGATAATCAGTGCCAGGGTCATCAGGCTCTATCCAAAATTCCAAGTCTGGATAGGATATCTAGTCAGGTCATAGAAAAAGGATGAATTGGAGAAGAAACTTACTAAAATATAATTCAAATCAACAACCAGTTTTAAGAAATTGGTGAGGTTTCGAGGAAAAGCCAGGACTATTATCGGGTAAGTCAACGCAACAGAAGTAAAGATCCTTCAGGAAGCTCTTAACCAAAGGAAATTTCTTCATATGCCAAAGCCTGAATAAACTGTGATGGATTGACAAAGACAAATTCTCTTTCTTGGTTAAGGATTGTTACATCCAAGCATTGCTCAGGGGCTACCAACGAAGAAAAATATTCCTTCTGGACCAGATTTTGGAAAAAGGGGATTTGATCAGAGATTGCACATTTATTGGATTAGGCTGATTAGGCTAAGACTTTAAGAGGACAAAGTGATTTCCCAAGAAGATGGACAGGTTAAGGAGCCACAGGGAAAACATCTATTGGAGCTATGCAATCAAGGATAGCTGACAGGTCCCCAGGAGAACAATGGAAACCTCCTTGGAGGAAATCTACAGCCTAAACTTTGATGTAGCTGCAAAAGGAAATCTAGAAAAGGTTGCCATTGAAGGGGTATAAGAGATAGTAATGTACAATGGGTGTAAGGAAAAAATAGTAAGGAGGGAATCAAGAAAGGCCCAACAAGTGTTGGAAAAAGTAGGGGTCAAAAGCAGGGAAGAGTATGGTACAAGTCATTTGGAGGCAAACAGGATGATGTCCAACACTTTGGACCACATTGTAGATAATACACCATCATACCAAGACCTGATTAACATCCAAGTCCCCCACTATGAGCTAGGGGTTATACCCACCCCCTATACACCTACCAGTGCAGGGGTAAATCCTATTGATTATAGGCTACCTCCAATTAGTGTTGGGGTTAGTAGCATAAGTGGACAATTCAACTATTCACAGATTTTAGTTTTACCCTCTGCTTAAGCATCTTTTTCAAATTCCTTTCTGATGTAATATTCACTCTTAACTAAATCTGATTTTACAACAAATGTATTTTACATTTTACAGTGACAAGTTTAAGAAGAATCAACCAATATTTTTAAGTATGAATCTCTAACAAAAATAACTAATATAAATTCAAGAAAAATTCTGAATTGCCCTCAACTTAGAGAGAAAATATCAAACACAAACGAATATCAAGGAACAACTGTGAACCTGCAATAAATTTAAAAACACAAACGAATATCAAAACAAAAATTACAGTAGCAATTTAGCTCACATAAAACAACTTGAATGATTAACAATAGCTTACAATAGTTCCGAGCTTCATTCAACAAGTCTGAAAATGTCAAACCCTAACCCTTAGTCAGCTAGAGAAGTGTGCAATTTTCTTATGAGTATCCCTATGTTGCTGGTTCAAATTCTAGGGATTTGAATAGTGTACGAGGTCGGTCTGAACAGAATACTCATACTCTGAGATAACAACGAAAATTTCACAAATACCAGCATGAACAATTACAGAAACAAATGGGCGATGGATTAGGGTTTGTTGGTTCAAATCCCTAGAAGCTCAATAAGCACGATAACAGCGAAAATTTCACAAATACTAACATGAAAAGCCACAAAGAACATCAAAATATCCACAAAAAAGGGATGAAAGATCCCTATAACCCTAAACCTTCAAACCCTACCATAGAAAGTTTACAAAAATTCCAAATAGGGTGTTTTGTGTTGAAAAACACGTAGAAATTGCTGGTAGGATTAAAATCCTACCGGATAGAGGCCATGGATGGTCGCCGACCGTCTCCGGAGCTCGCCACACCTTCACCAGAACTTCTCCACACCTGCAATGAGAAGAAATAAGCCATTAGACAAAAAAAAAAAAAACAGCAAAACCTGCATTTACCTCTTAAAAAAAACCTTCAACCTTGAACTCGGTAAAACTACAACAGGCTCCTCCCCAAACAACAAAAACTGCGAATTAGACCACCACCAAAGAAACCCTAAACAACCGGCGGTCCAAAATGACCAACAAATCCAGGCGGAACACCACAAGAAAGCCAGAAACCCTATTCCGACCATAAACCCTAAATCTCGAACAATGGCGAACATCGGCTCTTGATTACTAGACGAAGCGCGCAGGTTCTAGAGTCGTCCCACACCATCTTCGGCGAAGGGCTTCGCCCAACAACCGACCCTGAGCAGAAAGACAAAGGGAAAATGGAACATGGCAGCAATGACCCCAAACAAACCCTGGAAACGGTGCAAAAAGGATAGTTAAGTACATGACACGATGCCCAACACGTGGACCTCCACGAAAGACAGGTGTTGTATGGTCTTCACGAGGGTTCACGTGGCGGCGGGCGACGTGGCGGGGAGGGTGCACAGGGAATGGCATCCCTCCCCTAGTTTAATGAATTCCTAATTATTTTACATAGAGTTTCTCAGAAAATTATAAGTTTTAAAATTTGTATAATAATTTAGATAGATAAACATTATGATATTTAAAAAAATAAAACTAATCTCATTACACTACTCCATTATTAAATATGTTTTTGGCTGAAGAAAACAAATAAGTTTTATTTTCGCAAGCAAAAGGAACATGCAGGGCGAAGAAGAAATACATTTTTTTAATTATAGAAATGGCATCTATTACTATATATATATTATATATATATAGATAATATAATTTATTTACAGAAAGTGAATATTGTTTCATATTTATGAAAAAAAAATAAGATAGAAGAAATAAGTTTTTTTTTTTGTTTTTGTTTTTTTTTTTAATTAGAGGGGCTAGAGTATGTATATTTTTATAGATTTAGCAGTCAAATCGCTACTTGGAAGTGGGTCCCTTGTCTCGCAAACAAAAAAGTCTTATACACTAATTAGTGTTTCACTTGACGATCACCTTAAAATTACATAATAATAATAATATTCAATGATAATTGTGAAATAATTAATAATTAATAAATAAAAAGCAATGTGCGTGGATTGTCTTTAAAAATTGTTAACGAGATATTATCATTATTGTTGACTAATTTTAAAGAGTGGGAAAGACGATATCGTTGTACAATAATCAAACGAGTTCATAGGAAACCTTCAAGCAAGTGAAAGAATTTTACCATAATTAATGATTAATCCAATCAAAATAATTGTTAATCATTGGAACCAATTCATTCTTACACCTTTTATTTTGAACTTTATATCCTCAAGAATTATTTCGATTTGAATGATGTCCCCTGAAATTAGAATGTTTAAATATCAATTAATAATGTGGGTTGGATGTTCACATGATTGTTACGTGGATGGTGAAAAATATCATCGTAATTGATTAGAAAGTAACTTATGCAATGCCTGCAAGTCAGGGATAGAATAATTTTGAAAAGATGTAGATGCAAGTTTTGGCATATATATTAAAAATAAATGAATGAATAGTTAGGTGTAGGATATGGTGCCTATCATTTGATAGTAGATGAAGTAGTTAATGCAAAATAGTAAATTTTTATTTATGTTCATTTGAAATGTATTTATTTATTGGAATTTTTTTTTTAATATTTTGAAACAATTATATTGGAACATATATCAAAAGAAATATACTTGAAATTTTATAGATTCACAATAAAATTCTACAGATAGATTTAAAGATTGATGTATTTTTTTTAAATGTTTACTATGTTAATTTTCGTAATGGTAGATGTTTTTTTTTGGAATTTGTTTAAAGAATTATAGATTCATAATAAAATTCTACAAATAGATTTAAAGATTGATGGATTTTTTTTAAATATTTGCTAATGTCAATTTTCATAATGGTAGATGTATTTTTCTGAATTGGTTTAAAGAATTATTTTTAAAATGTGCTTCCAAGTATATATATGGGATAGTGTGAAAAAAATATATATTTCTATTTGAATTGTGTTATTCCAATTTGACTAACACTACTCTGCTAAAATCTAGAAAATCTATGTCTCATTGATAATGACCAATAGATGCACTATTTAAGTTTTTTGCTACAAAGAAATCTTTAACTAAATATAAAGTGGTTTTTTTTATATTTATATAATATTGGAAATTATCTTAATTCTGAGTTTATGTTTCAACAAAGTTGCTGAAGGAAAGCTTCTTTTGATTGTACATGGATTTTAATGGCCGAGCATTGTTGAGATGTGCGGTACATATGAATATGGTTGTGAAAATATGCATGACTAAAATGAGCATATGTTGTTATATAATGTTGGAAATTATCTTAATTTTGAGTTTTTGCTTTAACAAAGTTGTTGAAGGAAAGCTTTTTTTTATTTTATATGGATTTTAATGGTCGAACATTCTAATTCATATCTTTTTTGTTTTCCTTTTGTAATAGAGAAGGCACTTTAACTATTCTATCCATGGAATGTTGTAGCTTTAGTATGAATTTGACTATTTGGAAATTTCTCTCGTTTGAGATTATCGAGCTTGATTAACCACATTATGACAAAGATTATCTCGCAACCATGGACAATCATGGTCAACCATGGAAAATCATTGTCAACCTTCGTCAACCTTCGTCAACCTTAGTCAACCTTGGTCAACCATGGTCGAACGTTACATTATGACAAAGATTGTCTTGATATGAAAATCAACCATGCTTAAGCGTGGTCAACCATGGTCCAATGTCACATTGTGACAACGATTGTCTCAATATGGAAATCAACCATTGTCAACCATGTTTATGTTAGTGTTTATAATATTTATCTTAGGGTTTATATACCTTGGGTTTAAAATATTAGTCCCTTGGGGTTTTGGTATTAATGCCTTGGGTTTATTAATCTAAGGGTTCAAACATAGTTGAATGTCGCATTATGACAAAGATTGTCTCAATATGAATATCAACCAAGGTCAACCATTGTAAGTCGTCATTAATAATGGACAACCATGGTCCAATATCACATTGTGAGAAACATTGTGTCAATATGAAAATCAAACATGGTCAACTATGGTCAGCCATGGTCTAACGTCACATTGTGACCAAGATTGTCTTAATATGAAAATCAACCATGGTGAACCTTGGTAAATGATGTTTATTTTAGGGTTTATAATATTTATCTTAGGGTTTATATACCTTAGGTTTATAATATTGATCCCTTGAGGTTTTAGTATAACCCCTTATGTTTATTATTCACTTGGGTTTATAATATCATTCCCTTGGGTTTATTATTCAAAGGGTTGATATTCCTAGCGTATAATATTATTTGTTCGTAGTGTCTATAACATAATCTTGGTCAACCATGGTAAACCATGATCTAATGTCACATTGTGACAAAGATTTTCTCAATATGAAAATCAACCATTGTCCAATGTCCCATTGTGACAAAGATTGTCTTGATATGGAAATCAATGATGGTCAACCATGGTTCAATGTCTCATTATGACAAAGATTGTCTCAATATGGATATCAGCCATGGTCAACCATGGTCCAATGTCACATTGTGACAAAGGTTGTCTCAATATGGAAATCAGACACAGTCAACTATGGTCAGCCATGGTCTAACGTCACATTGTTACAAAGATTGTCTCAATATGAAAATCAACCATGGTGAACCTTGCTCAACCATATTTATTTTAGGGCATATATAATATTTAGCTTAGGGTTTATAATATTAATCCCTTGGGTTCAACATTATTCCCTTGGGTTTATAATCCCTTAGGGTTTTAATATTAACCCCTTAGGTTTATTATTCTAAGGGTTTATACTCCTAAAGTAAAAAATTATTCATAGGGTCTATAATATTAAGCCTTGGGTTTATAATCATGGTCAACCATGGTCCAATATCACATTGTGACAAACATTATCGTAATATGAAAATCAACCATGGTCAACCATTGTCAACCATCATCAATAATGGAAAACCATTGTCAATTGTTGTCAACAATGATCAATCATGGTAAAGCATGGTCCAATGATACATTGTGACAAAGATTGTCTTAATATGAAAGCCAAGCACAGTCTCAATAATTTAAGTTAATTATTAAATATAAATGTGTTAGTAAATTGCTATTTTATTTTTAATTAATTTTTTATTATATGAATGAATGAATTGTGATTAATATAATTATTATTTATTATATAATGAAGTAATTATTATTAATATTATAATTAATAAATATTGTTAATATATATTATATATATATATATATATATATATATATATATATATATATATAATATATATATATAGATAGATAGATAAGCTTGGTGGACTACATCTTCATCATGTCCAATATATCCCCAAACGGGGCGGAGAATTTTAATTGGGACTTCACATCAAGGAGTGCCTTAACAAAGAACCCGATCATTCTCTATCAGACCCGTGGACATTATTAATGTAATTAATTATATTATAATTAATAATATTGCTATTATTATTAATTAATATTAATATTATTATTATTATTCAAAATATTCGAATGTCTCAAACAATATTTTATGTGAATTTTGCGACTCATTGACTCACTACACTGATCAGTGTAGGGAATTAGATGATATAGTTGACACGTTGGATCATTATGCCTTTAGGATTAATGAAGCTCCTCGAGGCCAAGGAAGTGGAGGAACAAGGGGAGAAGAATAGGAGGTCAAGGTTTGATCCGATGCTACAATTGTGATCAAGAGGGGCATGTTGTAAGAGACTACCCACTACCCAAAAGGCCCTGGTGCTCACAATGTAGAGTCAACACACAAACAACAGAGGATTTCCTAAAAATAATCGCCAGATGGGAGGAGTGAAACTAATAGAAGGGAGCAAGCTTAATAAATGCAGAACTGCGGGAATCTGAACCAACTTTGATGCCTAATATTAACGTAGTCACATAGGGGGGAAAGAAGGCCAGAGCTGACTTTGGGGTCGCCGAACAACCAAGTATCATAAAGCCTGCCTCGCCAAAGTGTTCTTATGATTCCAACCAGCAAAAGCAATACTATAAAGATGTCACAGGGATTTTCAACTAGCTGGTTCCGATTTATAGGCCCCTAGGAGAGCAGCCAGAACTTTTGAAGCCCGGAATCTCAAAGCTACCACAGATAAATTGCCAACCTATAGAAGAATGGTTCAAGATTTTCCTGCAAATCATGAACGATGAACCAATGCTAGGGCAATTGTGGAATAAGCTCAAAGATATTGTCAAGGATGGGGAGCTCTTGGAAGGGCTAATCTTTGTCAACTTGCCTAAGAGTAATTCTAGGAAAGTGTGAAGGAACAAGAAAATGACAGGAAGGGAATTTCATGTTGATGCCAAATTGTGGGGTTCTGTTATAGCTCTGATACCACTTGTTATAGATCTGATCTGAAAATATATGATAGTAATAATATACCCAAGAATAATCACCAAAAATAACAAGATCAAAATAGATATAAATGATTCACTTTATTGATATCAAACCCTTAAGGTAGGGCAACACCATACATTCACTCCTTAACGAAGGAGAACACTCCACAAGCCATATGTCTGTTCACATAATAATTCCTTGACACCTCTCCACGTGGAGTCTCTAGCCTCTATATAGGCCTCATACATACAATACCATGGGTCATTACCATGGTTCCCTCATACCATCAAACTAATACCATGGGCCCATTACATTATTACTAACTACTTGTAGTCCCTTACATGATACGAGTTAACCACCTTATTTATTACTATGGCCCATCCCATTATTACATTATTACTTTGGGTACCTCCCTTTGTACCCCATATTATCCCCCCTAGGTATATAAGATTCCACCCCCCTTAGCATGTTTCGTCCCCGAAACATGGAAAGAACACAAATAATAAGATCTACTCAAAAGAGTAGTTCACTGGTGCCATGCACATTCATCTAGCCATCCAAGAGAAAGGTGAACCCTCGATTTCGCTGGTGCCTCGCTCGCTTGAGATGGAAGTTGACCGTGGTAACTCTTCTGTGCTGATGTGTAGTAGGTGGATCTTCGCTCCTCTCTATATGTCCTGTGGGGGTTGTTGTCCTTGTGGCTAATTGGTTGTTGTCTTGCGGGGTGATGTGGGTGATGATATGTTGAAGTTTTAACCCATGGTGTCTTTTTCTTTAATTCACCCCTTACTGGAGCCTGACTGTTATCCGGTGCATGTTGTGGTGCCTGCTGTGGTGTCTTATCTTCCAATATTACTTCAACCACTGAGCCCTCATCTGATGTATTAGCACCTGGAACCTTTTCTGCTTCAGCCTCTGTTTGTATTTGATTGTCGATCATCAATGGCTCATCATCTAATATGTCAGACCCTGGAACATCTTCTGCTTTAGCCTCCTTGGACTCTACCTGATTATTAATGGAAATATCTTGTAATGTAATTTTCTTCTTTTTATACCAGAGCTTCAGGAATTTCTTCTGCACATTAATATTGATAGTACCCACTGATTCCATCCAAGGGTATCCCAAAACAACATCCACATTATCCATCTTTGAAGTATAAAAATCACCATGCAACACATACCTATCCATAGAAATCTTCAAATCCTTATACACTTGAACATCCTCGTCATCCACATGTGTGTTTTCAATGTGTTTTGTTGGAACTTGTAATTTTTTTGTCAAATTAACATTAATAAAATTATGATTACAACTAGGATTTATAGACACAACAATCTTCTCCTTCTAAATGAATCCATAAACCTGCAATAATGATATACCAGTAGAAAATAACCCCTTACATGTCTCATTCTTCTGTTTTCTAGCATGAGACCATTTGTCTAAAAGGATTCTTTCAAATTCTTCATCTGACAATTTGGACAACTGCTTGTTGTCAAGTGAGAAGCACCATTTGGTAGCGTCATCTTTGCAAGTAAGCGGTACCATACCCCTCCACAAATTCCCAAATTTGAACTTGTGTCTCTGTATGAATTCTTCAATAGTAGGGCTATCATCTTTTCCTGTAAAATATAGCATCTCCATGAAGAGGGTTTTGAAAAAATTCACTTGGCAAAAATTTGAAATTGTCACAGTTTAGTCAATATTGCTCAGAATCCCTATTATGACCTGTTTTCGGAAATGGAACAACCATTTTGCATCTGCCTATGTGGTAGAAATCTCGATCTAGGAACTAGAATTGTTAATCCACGCTGCAATTGTCCCGCCGTCACAAAAAATTGCTGAAAAAAGAGCTAATTTTAAATCAACGATATCTCCCTCATCCGAGCTCCGATTCCACTGATTTTTTTTTTTTTGAAATTGGGTATTTTTTCCCAGAGGATCCATATCTGCAATCATATTTTGCAGATATTGCACCAGAACATCCAGATCTGCGCCGCAAACTCGCTGCCCCGAAAAATTGTCTGCAACACCACTGATTTTTAGATCAGCGATATCTCCTTCATCCAGACTCTGATTCAGCCGATTTTGTTTTTTGAAATCGGGTATTTTTTCACAAAGAATTCAGATCTGCAATTAGATTTTACAGATTTTGCCCCAAAACATACAGATCTGATCTGCAAACTTGCCGCCCTAGAAATCCTGCAAAAGAAAAAAAAAATTCTCCACTTTTGCCCAAGAAAGTGCTCTGGTACCACTTGTTATAGCTCTGATACCACTTGTTATAGATTTAATACCACTTGTTATAGCTTTAATATCACTTGTTATAGATCTGATCTAAAAATATATCATACTAATAATATACCCAAGAATAATCACCAAAAATAACAAGATCAAAATAGATAGAAATGATTCACTTTATTGATATCAAACCCTTAAGGTAGGGCAACACCATACATTCACTCCTTAAGGAAGGAGAACACTCCACAAGCCATATGCCTGTTCACACAATAATTCCTTGACACCTCTCCATGTGGAGTCTCTAACCTCTATATAGGCCTCATACATACAATACCATGGGTCATTACCATGGTTCCCTCATACCATCAAACTAATACCATGGGTCCATTACATTATTACTAACTACTTGTGGTCCCTTACATGATACGGGTTAACCACCTTATTTATTACTATGGCCCATCCCATTATTACATTATTACCTTGGGTACCTCCCTTTGTACCCCATATTATCCCCCCTAGGTATATAATAGGTTCCATATTAAAGATACTATGCTAGATTTGGGGTCAGACATGAACATTCTACCTAGGAAGACCTCGGAAGCCCTAGGAAGACCTAAGCTAACATTCTCCCTGATTCAGTTGCGCATGGTGAATCCGTATTGTATCCTCCCAGTCGAATGTATGGAAGATGTATAAGTAGACATAGTATGGGTGAAGACCCATGCAAACTTTGAGGTCGTAGACATCATGGGAGATAAATATCCCTATCCGGCGTTGTTGGGGATATATTGGGCCTTCGAAAATTATGCAGTGATTGACCTAAAGAGGGACACGATGACTTTCAAGGTGGATGGATTCAAGGTGATTCAACCCCTAGGTCCCTACTAAGGTCCTAAGTTCACTAATCTAGTTGACGACATGGAATAACTTGAGTTATTGGATCCATTACATCGACTCATAGTAGGAAAGAGAGAAGAATACATCAATCCTAATGTTGGGTTCTGTTATATTCTTTCCATGTAGTTAACAGTGGGTTTGAGGGGTTCTCGTAACCCTAGTAATGGGGTCTGGGGCAGCGCCCCGGAAAATTTTGATTTTGGACCCTATGTTAGGTTGGGTAGACCCACCTATGGTTTTGTGCATGATTTTTTGCACATGTTTTTTGGACGCGATGGTTTTTCGGTCCATGGTATTGGACGCGATGGTTTTCGGTCCATGGTATTGGATGCGATGGTTTTCGGTCCATGGCATTGGATGCTTCGGCATGTATAAATATGTCTTATAACATTGAAAGGAACATAATGAAAAATCAAGCTGGTAGTCCCGGTTTTGGGATCCAGTGGAAAATCCTCTGTGTATATGTGTTGTATGTGTTATTCTCTCGCATTGTTTATTTTTATGTGTTTCAGAATTCATATGCAGGTAATTTCTGTACGAGGTTAAAACCTACATTTGGTTTCAGAGTTGTTTTTGGCTTGAAGGGGACGCCTTTGTTGCTAAAGGGTTTTGCTCGGGCCTGTGGTAGACCCTGTTCAGTGGGAGATTTGCGAGATTAATTCTGGTGGTGAAAGAAGA
>APFE030366601.1:46122-66574 GCA_000404065.3 Pinus taeda
CTAAGCTCTCCTGTGGCCCCCTATGGAAAGAAAACAACAAGTGGGAGAATGTTGGGTTGTGTTATATTCTTTCCACATAGTTAACAGGGGGTTTGAGGGGTACCCGTAACCCCACTTTATGGGGTTCGAGTCAGCGCCCCGGAAAATTTTGATTTTGGACCCTATGTTAGGTTGGGCGGACCCACCTATGGTTTTGTGCATGACTTTTTGCACATGTTTTTTGGACGCGATGGTTTTTTGGCCCATGGTATTGGACGCAATAGTTTTCAGTCCATGGTATTCGACACGATGGTTTTCTGTCCATGGTATTGGATGCTTCGGCATGTATAAATATGTATTATAACATTAAAAGGAACATAATGAATAATCAAGTTGGTAGTCCTGGTTTTGGGATCTAGTGGGAAAATCTTTGTGTATATGTGTATTATGTTTTATGCTCTCGCATTATTTATTTTTATGTGTTTTAGAATTCATATGCAGGTAATTTCTGTACGGGGTTAAAACCTACACCTACATCGAATGGGTCAATTAGCTGGAGAAGTGTTAAGAGCTCCAAATTCAGGTCCGAAGTTGTACGCGATAATTGGCAGCAAGGAGGCCATGATATCCACTCTAGGTGATGCGCAAAAATCCACCGTATCCAATGGGTTGGTACAGAGGTACAAGAATTTCCTATTTTAACGGTATGGGTTTCGTTATTGATTTTATCAATGAAGTTGATTCGAACATTTTGGAACCACACAAGGTGCCCTTACTAGATGTCGCCCTTCAAGTGACATTGGTAAGGTGGTTGGAATCCCATCACAACCACCTCAGAGAGTGGGATATGGTTAAATACGCATTGGTATGCAGATTTAGGTATTGAGAAGACTTCCCACCCAATCTCATTAAGTATGAAGGGTAAACTTATCCTCACCAACATATATAGAACTATAAAGATAGGTGGATGAAGGAAGGACTTCCTGAGAGTCTGTGGGTGTATAGCTTCATCCACACTCTTGGAACACTCCCCTAGGCATGGTACATTAAGGAATAAATAAGATGGCAAACCAGTAAGTGGGACTGCATGACAGTACAAATCATCAATGGTTTCTCCTTTGCCGACAATGACGAGAGGATAACAGTTTCCTTGAAATTAGTCAGGAGGGTCATGTTACCGGCAGGAGAGCTTACTGAGGACTATTACAAACAAGATGCCTTCAATCATATATATGAATCTAGATTTCATGAGGTTGTGGCTTGTGGGAAGATAAACCTTGAACCTGATGGAGACAACTTAGAAGGGATAATGCACTTGACCTTTAAGGAATTTGAAGGGGAATGAAATGTAGAAGATGGGCCTGTAATGGCTAGTCCAAAGCTACAACCTCTCAAGTTGAGGAAGAAAAACATTAGCACTAAAGAGAAACCCAAATTGGCTTCCATTAGGGACTACTGGGATGAAAATACCAGCAAGGAAATATTCAATCTTCTAAGGGAGTATGGGGATCTTTTGCCTTCATCTATTGTAGAGCTTAAAGGAATTAAGGGGGAGTTGCGAGAAATGAAAATTGTACTAAAACTAGATGTGAGACCAGTGAAACAATGATTGTATTGACTAAACCCAAGGGTCATGGAGAAGGTGAAGAGGGAGATTGACAATATGTTAGCATTGGGGCTCATCTTCCCAGTTGATGAACATGAGTGGGCCAGAATGATTGTCATATAGAACAAGAAGGATTTTAAAGAAATTTGGGTCTATGTAAATTACGGGAGCTTGAACAATGCCTACATCCATGACCTCTTCCCCACTCCATTTAGTGATGAATTCCTTGATAATGTTGATTATAATGAAGCCTGCTCCTTCACGGATGGGTTATCTCGCTATCACCAAGTTTTCATTGCAGAGGAAGATAATAATAAAACCTCCTTCACAACTGAATGGGGCTCTTACACCTACCATGTCATGCTATTCAGGTTAAATAATGTGCCAACAACATTTTCAAGGATTGTAATTGTTACTTTCCATAACTATATCCACATATTCCTAGAGGTATATATGGACAACGGGACAATCTATATCTTATTGAAAAGACACTCTAACTTTCTCAAAGTGATGTTTGATCCTTGTAGGCAACTAAAGATTTTTTTAACTTTAAGAAATGCATTTTTGTTGTCCCTTTTGGAACATTGTTGGGGCATATAGTCTACAAGGAAGGAGTGTGTGTCGACCCTGCCAAGGTTGCGATGATCCTAAATATGCCTCCACCATCTAGTGTCAAGCAACTAATATTTACTCTCAACCACATAGGATCATAAGGGCTTCACTAGGGGAAAAATACCATACCACATGCATTTATATTGAGGGATATATGTTGAGAAAAAATGACATTATATATTAAGCATATAATAGGGGGTAAAGGGTTTTTATATTGGCAGGTATAAAAAATGGAGCTCAAAACTAGTGAAAAATATAAAAGGGTATAAAAAAATGTTAATGAAAAGATGGATACTTAAAATATCTAGTGAAATTAGGGGTATTTTAAATTGGGAAGGTTTATTTGGTTCGTATTGGTAGGGGATTAATTAATGTGATTTTTAGAGGTATTTTCTTGTATGTAGTCAAATTAAGGGTATTGTTTAGTATGCTACAAATGCACATGATATTTCAGACTAAGTGAATCCCCCATGCATAGGATACTACCACAGGTTCATTCACAATTATGTACAGATCGCTGCACCACTAGAGAAGTTGTTGAAGAAATCTGAGTGGTTTTCCTAGTCCGATGAATGTGATGTTGCCTTCAATATGATAAAAGAAAAATTGGCAAGTGAACCAATCCTAGTTTACCTGGATTGGAATAAATAATTTCATGTCCATATTGATGCATCAGGAATCGCTCCATGAGCTATCTTAGCCCAACTCAGAGACGGTAACCTAGATCACCTGATTTATTTTTCTAGCATGAAACTTTCTAATGCGGAAATAAACTACACCACTACTGAACTCATTGTAGAATTTCAGGCACTACCTCTTAGGTGGTCCATTCATGTTCTTTACTAACCACTCTACATTGAAGTACCTATTGAATAATCTTGTGCTCGAAGGGAGAATTTGTCAATGGCTCCTACTATTCCAAGAATTTACATTCAAATTCATTGTGAAGACATGAAGGATGAATGTATGCTATGATCATCTCCCTCGTCTTCAATTAGGTGAAGTCGAGGGGTCAATAGATGACCAATTATTGGATGTTGATCTGTTTAGGGTTGAGGCCATCCTCGACTATTTATAAGAGATCACACTATTTCTAACCACTAGAAAATTTATGGAAGAGTACACATCAACATAGAGAAGGCACATGGTGGTTCAAGTTGTAGGCTACTAATTGATTGTAAGGAAATTGTACAATATGGGTCTTGACTAGATATTGTGACGATGTGTCCTCAACCATGAAAAGAAAGATGTCTTATGGGAATTCCATTCAAGTGTTTCGGGAGGGAATATAGGGGGAAAAGCCACCACGAGGAAAGTACTAGAAGCTTGAATCTAGTGGTCCACTCTTCTCAGAGATGAGAAGTAATATGTTAAGAAATGAGATGTCTTCCAACGAGTGGGATGACCATCACATAGGGATGAACTTCCTCTACATCTTGTATGGGCACTCCAGGAATTTGAAAAGTGGTTTGTGGACTTTGTGGCACCTATTAATCTGTCGACACATCACTCACATGCAAGGTGCATTATAACTGCTACAAATTATCTCACTAGATGGGTCAAAATCGCACTGGTTAAAGAATGCATTGCAGACACTACTACCTGGTTCACCTTCAAAAATATCATCACTCGATTTGGGTGCCCCCGGAGCCTCAATAGTGACCAGGGGACCCACTTCATTAATGAAACAGTCACCGCATTATTGCAGAACTTCATGATCCAACACCATAAAAGAATCCCCTACCACCCTTAGGTAAAAGAAATTGTTGAAGCTTACAACAACATCCTAGAGAACGGTCTCACCAATATATGTTCTACCAACAAAGATGATTGGGATGAGTGGCACCAACTAACTTGTGGGCATACCATACAACCATCAAACACTTGCATAAATATACGTCGTCCCATCTTGTTTATAGCTGCGAAGCCATAGTACCTTCAGAGTTCATCATTTCCAACCCTTTCTTGCGCGATCCACACAGATGTCAGAGGATGAGTTAATTATAAAATGATTGGAAAAACTCTGGGAGTTGGATGAAGCTAGGTTTCTGGCATATTTTCACTATACTGTTGAGAAGGAGAGACATAAATCCTCGCACAACCAGCACACCAAGAGAAATTCCTTCGCAGTCAGGGACAAGGTTTTCTTGTATGAAAGTAAGTTTTTGAAACATCTTGGGAAGCTCCCAATGCACTGGTTAGGACCATTCATTATTGCAAAGATGAGAGAGTCGAAATTTTTTAAACTCACACAACTAGACGAAATTCTATTTTCGGGGTGGGTGAATGGCACATGCCTAAAGCCCTTCCATGGCCCAACCTCTTCTTAATCAAATTGATTTTATCTTCAAAAGGGGATCATATTTAGGTTTAGGATAGAGTCAGTTAGTCAAATTTGAAGTCGCGTTAGTTATGTCAGTTGTGTTAGTTATGTCAGTTGTGAATAAATTTACTTGCATCAAGTTTGTTAGTTAGTTGAGTGCACCCCGCCACAACTGATTGTGGTCAGGGAGACGCATGTCACAATCATCGTATCCATCATAATTAGTAATAATTCCCTACATATTTTCAAATTTGGTTTAAATATCTCTCGTAATATCCCTGACACATTCCAATTATCAACTTTCTATATTTTTCCATCATCTTGTAATAATGACCATCATGATCAATCGTTTTTTAAGTTTTTTATCATCTAGATTAGGTCCAGGTCATAGTCATTGTTAATGACATGATTTGAATTGAGTATACCAAGTACCCATATTAATTAGTTAAACATTATAATCACAAGCATTGTTTCAAGCCTTTCTATATAGTTTGCATGAAAATGTTAAGGTCTCCATTATAAAATCTTAGGTGGTTAAATTGCTCACTATGGCTTCATTGTCGAATTCCCCTGGTTCTCATTCCAAATTCAAGCCCACTATGTTTGTTGTGTATAGTCGCCAAGTTAGGGTCATGACTAAGGTATCCAAAACTGTTATTCCCACCTCGGGCGCCCCATCTGATCCCTAGAATGACAAAAATTAAAAGTCTCCTTTGTAAATACAAGAAGGCCATTCTCGTCGACAACAATTTATTAGATTCCTTCCATTCCCCCATGCTCAAGCATGAAGTTTTCATAGAGACTACAACTAGACAAGACGGAGACCATTATTCCATAATGAAAGAGGATTTATGAGGAATACAATGGTCCACGCTACTGAATTTGTGGAATTTACTAGTATTTGGAACCTCAGGCACAACTATGAAATGCACCAATGATCGAGGTGGATATTGGTATCCACTCACCTATTCTACCTAGACCTCTAGTTGATTTCATCAGTTTCCTTGATTATAGCACAATTTACTATTTTTAGCAGTTTTTTGGGTCCTAAACTTCCAGAGTTGTTTTGATCCCCTACATGATGATTTTTTTAGGTCCGCAAATGTGGTACTCAGAGAGAACTTTCTAACAAGGTATACGTGATGAATGGATATCATATGACTAATTTATGACCCCGAGAATTTGGTTTTCTAACTAACCCCAACGAGGCCCACAAACTCTTGGCATTCCATCTCCTAGGGTTTTGGTTGTTTATGGCTTCCATTTATTGTTCAATAACAAAAAGGCCCTTAAGCCTCATTATAACACAGTTCAAATGAATGTAGCCACCACATCTCTTCTCAGAGATAAGCTACCATTGCCTGAGCTAGTTTATTTCCATTCTTCTGGTAACAGTTTGTCAGTACTTTGTTATTAATGAATTGAAGTTTTTTTCGTTGTATCTCTGTGTTTATGTTCATATATGTATTTCATTTCGTTCCTTCATAGATCTAGATCAGTGATACTAGAGCGGTATGTTTTTTTTTTCATGTCCCCAATGAGATCAGGGTATAAGGATTTAGAGCTTGAACTAGTTGAACCTTTGTAAGACCATCCTCCCTGACCCTGACGACCTCCCATAGTGGAAGAAAATAAATATGAGGGAGCAGGAGATCCTTTCAAAATAATGTTCAAAGAAGCCCTCGAGTGACAAAGGAATACGATGATGGACAACTTTGATCAGACCCTTTGGTGGATTCCCACAAGAAATGCATCTTCATATAGAAGCCACTCTGGAGGAACCAATCCCTTTAAGGTATAAGTCAACTTTGACATTCCCATATTTGAAGGCCAGATAGATGATGATGTCGTAGATAAATGGTTAAATTTATTGCAACAATATTTTTCAATTCATGATTTTTCCAATAGGGAAAAGTTTACTTTTTCACTCATCAAAGTCACCCCCACATCAGGGACTGGTGGGAAACCTACTATGAGCAGAGGGATGAGAGGGAAACCTCACTATTTTTAGTCGCACCCACTTTGAATTATTTCCAAGATTCCATCAAGGAACAGTATTACCCTATCGGGAGCTATGAAGACAAGTACATACAATGGACTACATTGTGGCAACAAAAGGATCAAGATGTGCATGAGTTGAAAAACCTTTTCTATACCTTGCACACAAAGTTGGGTATCAAATATTATGAGAAATATATGGTGCTCAAGTACTGTGATTTTTTTGAAAAATACATTTAGGAGGAAATGGAATTCTCAGACATCTCCTTGCTTGGTGCAACATACGGATGTGCTACCAAGAATGAGCAGAAATTCAAGCAGAATAAGCAATACTTTCGATCTATGAACATAAAGCAGAGCAAAGGTGCCCTCATGACACATAGAAAAGGGTAGATCTAGGTCACAACCTGTAGGACAACTCTTTGAAGCCGTAAGCCAACAATAAAGAGAAGGTGAAGAAGGACACCAAAAAGTGGTGTGAGTTCCATAAAACTCCCACTCATAATGCAAAGGAATGTTGCACAAAGAAGGCGCTAGTGGCTGAGTTAAAAGATTCAGAGACGGATGCATGTTTTTATTCTAAGCCAGAACCCAACTAGGGGAAGCATATCATTGATCATAACCCACATCGATGGTAGCCATCACCAATCTCTGAAAGGTGGAATGTGAGGATCCAGAGGAGGATGGTAGTTCATCGTTGATAGTGGGAGCCAGAAGAACTTGATCAGCCAAGGTCATTAAGAGATTGAAGCTTCCAACAATTCCACACCCATAGTCGTACACCATTAGGTGGCTCCACCAAGGGCGAGATCTCCATGTTAGCCAATAGTACTGCCTACCATATAGCATCAAGCCCTTTGCAGATGAGGTATTGTGAGATGTTTCCCCTATGGAATGCTATAATGTTTTAATAGGTCAACCATACCTATGGAAATGTCATGTTGTATATGAATATAGTCCTCATTTTGTTATTATTACTTTAGGTCAAAAATTGTATAGGATACCAGAGGTAGTGTCGCTTATCGCCTTTTCTTTGATCTCTCCTAAACAATGTAGTAAGATCATTTCCCAACCTGGGAAATTTGTCTTCCTCATGATTCGCCCTCAGAGTAAGAGGAAGATTGTGGCCACATCCATAGCCTCCAGGCAGGGCTCCTCCACACGACGACAACAGATGGAAAAGGTCGTGGAGGAGTACAAGGACATCTTCACCTCACCCATAGGGGTTCGCGTATGCTATCAGCTCAAGCACTCCATCAATTTGACCCTGGGCATGCCACTACCCAATGCACCAATCTATTGATGCTCTGTTATGGAGAATGATGAAATCAATAGGAAGATTCAGTAGTTGTTGCAGAAAGGGAACATTTGACCAATTTCATCACCCTGTGAGAGCCTGATTGTGTTGGTACAAAAGAAGGATGGAACCTGGAGCCTCTGTATTGACTATCGGGTGCTAAATAAGATCACTATCCAAAATAGGTAATTAATCACACAAATTGATTACCTTTCGGACCAGCTTAAGGGGGCCAAATATTTCATCAAGATTTGATTGAAGTCTGGTTATCACCAGATATCAATCGAACCCTTCGATGTGTGGAAGATTGCCTTCAAATCCAAGGAGGGACTTTTCGAATGGTTGGTCATGTCTTTCGAGTTGACGAATGCCGCAACAACCTTCATGAGGCTGATGGAAGGAATCTTACAACCCTTCACCAACCCGTTTGTGGTACTATATTTGGAGGATATCCTAATCTTCAGCCAGAGTTGGGAAGAGCACCTGCACCATATGCAATAGGTTCTTCAAATGTCATGACAACACAAATTATGTGCCATTTTGGAGAAATGCACTTTTGGTATGACTTAGGTTAAATATCTGGGGTACATCATTGATGATAAGGGTATGCATGTGGACCTAGCCAAGATACAAGTCATTCAAGATTGATCAGCCCCAACCACTCTAACAAAGCTCAACAACTTTCTAGGTCTTGCCAATTTCTATCACAGGTTCATGTTGGGATTCTCTCATATCACTTGGGCTTTGGGTCAAGTCACCAAGGGCAGAGCAAATTTTTTTTTTTATTTTGGTATGTGTTAGCACTCCAGGAAACTCTCCTAGGTTGCAGCTTGGAGATGCTTGGTAACATATAATCTTCAATATTGTTCTTTGAACTATTGAAATGAAAGATGGTTTGGATCAAGCCTGATAACCATTTCAACTATGTTTTTACTCAAGACATGCATGAACACCCCCAATAACACAAGGCTTTAGACTGCAAATTCTCAATAGTTTGTAGATTTAATGGATAGATGGAGAATACTGACAATACCAGCATATTACATACATGAACACATATGAATGGCTAGCTATAGGCAACAAATGAACTTATTGAGTATACTGGCAGATGCATATATAATAACACATATAAATGGCTAGCTACAGGCAGCAAAGAAGCTTCCAAATCTAATATATCAAAGCAGAGATAAGATGATAGTTATTTGGCCTTAAACACAGAGAAACATGAACACCCTATTCAAGTGCGAGCTTAGAACAGAAGAGAAAATGGACATTGAACATATAACAGCAAAAGGAGCTTGTATTACTAATGAATGAAGATGAGAAGCTTGAGTATCAAAGTCTCATTAGTCTCCAGAAGTTGAACCCTTGTTACATTTAGTTTTCAGCTATTTATAGCTCTTTTACAATGCTCCTGAGCTCTTTGGAAGGCTCGGAGTCTTAATCTTCCTGATCTGTTCCCTAACTGTTTGATTCCCTCTATCAGCAAGCATGGCTCAGTGGTTTCTTCTTTTGACAAAAGACTAACCATATTCAGATATTTTAGGTTGTGTTGGCAGGGATCTTTCTCGTGCCAGATGCCCCACAATCATTCTGTTTGTTGGGATGGGCTGTGCTGTCTATCCCATGATTGATTATGTTGTTGTGGCTGTGTTGAGCATGCTGTGTCTCTTTCTATTTCCCTTCTGGCCTCTATCCCTATCTTCCGTCCTTCGTTAGATAATGGAAAGGGTCTTCGGGCCTGTGTATTTCCTTGTATTTGGAAATCCGTGAAAAACATTGGAAATATATTGCAAATGGCCCCCCTCCAGACTTCAATATTATTGGTTTCACTTCCTGGACCCTTTCGGGTCTGGGCTTCATTGCTATCGGCACTACTGTGTGTTCCTTCATATTCCGTTTGAACAACAAAATACATTAAAATACATTAAAATTTGGGCGCTGGCAGAACTGAAAAAATCTACATTTTAACTCCAAAGCCCTTTCAGGTCCAGCTATCAGGTCACACCGTATGCATATGTTAAAACCTTGCCCTTTTGGTTTCCGCCGATGCGATATAGCGATGCGATCTGATCGCAATCGTTGATCACACATTCCCTAGGCCTTATATATAATAAAAAAAAGAACATGTGCTTCTTGCCGATGCGACCCACCGATCCAATCATTGGCGATCGCTGATCGGTAGTGACCTGTGCCCCTCTGTAAGTCCTCCTCTATGATAGAACCGATATGATTTGGGCCATCGACCCGCGTATGCGATCAACAGTCCTCGTTTAATCGTTGGTCACCATCACCATCGCCCCATGGTCTGCGCCGATTGCCACTGCCTGCCTGTGCTGATCAGATCTGCCGATGCGATCCGTCGATTAGATCTGGACCATTGATCAGCCTAATCGAATGACTGTCATGAATTTGAACTGTTAAGCCTACGATTCTGATTTTTTTCATGGTTTTGGAGTGTTTTTGCCTCCCGATAGTGTATTTCCGCCCTTCCAAGGGCTCTCCTCTTGCGATAGGATGTGGTTGTCCATTAAATGAAGCGGCCCCTGTGTATGCCCTGAACTCTTGTGAGCATAACCAAGCAAACCGAGCCTGTCTCTGACTATAGAAAATCCTCGTTGTATAGTAGAGCTAACACTGGCTCCTTCTGGGGATGAGATCCTCCCTGTGAGGTCTCAAGAACTGCAGACCAATGCCTTCATACAAAAAAAGCTTAAAAACATTGCCTAGCATTCCATTGGGCATGGAGTCTAATTAAGTCTACGCTAAAACCTGTAAAAGAACATGCTTACAATCATTAAGGCTCGAAACCTTAAACAACATAAATCTTCAAAAATTAGCCATCTACTGGACCATCAAAACTATTTCTCCTCCTCTCGGTCGGCCTATCAGTCGGTTCATCAAAGATCTGCAAAATTGGGTTGATTTGATCCTCTACCTCAAAGAGTTTAGGGAATTTGACCTTATCAGGTAGAGAAGGTTTGGATTTCACCCCCTCTTCGTATGCTCTCATCCTTGGATGTTCTTCACGGAAGATTTTGTACGCTTGCTGAATAAAAATGGCTGCTATGTACTTGACTGTGTCTTTTGTGGCCTCCACAATTAATATGAATGATGAACCAATGTATTCTTGTGTGGGGGACACAAAGACTTCATCTGCTCCTACATCTTTCTTAGAATAGTCCACATCCAAGGAGGTGTCCTAAAACTGTGCATCCTCATCCTCTGTGATCTGACAAACTGCCCCTTTAAGCTGTGTGGAGGCCAACTGGGCAGGCTCCGGGATATCAAGACAGATATTATCCATATCAGCCTTGGGCATTGAATTCTGGTCTGCATCAGTTCCTAATGGGAAATTATGAGGGCTTGTCACTTGGACAGACAGAGAAGCATAAGATGATGGGCAAATGACTTCACCCTTTTTGATCACTGGGCTGCGGATAACAACAGGCTGGTCAATTTGCAAATCTACATATTCATTAGAAGATGGGCTAGCTTTAGGCTCATATTCTTTGAGGATGGTAAGACCTGCTGCTGGTTGCTTCTGCTGATAAGCTTGTTGTTCTGCAGGTACAAAAAACTCATGAGCAGTGCCTCTGGGTAATGTCCTTTCAAAAGCAACTCAGGTTAAAAAAGGGGCACTGCCCTTATCTTCCATACCATGAACCTCATCCTCCTCTTCGAACTGCTCTTCTTCCATGACTATATTATGAAAAAGGGTCTTCACCCTTTGGTCTTCGTTAGCATCTTTGCTTCTCTGCAAAATGTGCAACTACTCCTGTGCTCCTCTATGTAGATTTGGCTTCGGAAGAGCAAAGGTACTAAGAGCTCCTGCTTCCTCAGAATGTTGCTCAGCCTTTAATTTGGAAACTTCAGAGGCTAATAACTCTATCATCCTAGCCATTTTATCGATCTTAAGATCTGAGGATGATGAGAGCTCTCCTCCCTGTCTTCTTCTATCAGCATCACCTCTGAGCCTCTCTACAGCTATGATGTTTGATTCTACTTCCAGGGCTACATCTTGCATATCAGCAAAAGAAGTACATCTTCTTTCTCTTAACAGTAGGCAGAACTGAGAATCGAAGGCATTGGCATAAGTGAGCATAGAAGAAGTAGGGGTAGGTTTGACTTCAACTGGTATTCTGCTGTACATATGGTTGAATCTGATGTTGAAATCAGACAACAACTCACCATTCTCCCTCTGCAAGTTCCCAAATTCAGTATGATAGTAGAGCAGATCTTTCTTATCCCCCCAGTGCTTTAGGAACACATCATCTAAGGCCTCAATGTCTACTATAGACCTAGGGGTTAATTCTCTGAACCATTTTCTAGCTTCTCCATCTAAGCTTTGGACAAAAACCCTCATCCACACATCATCTTCATTGATATCTAGATTATCAGCATAGCTATAAAAGGAATCTAGATGTTCTTCAGTTGATACTCCCTCTGTACCAGTAAACTTAGGCATATATTTCTGATAATCTCCTGTAGGCATGGCATTTAAAGGAACAGGCAAGACCAAGGGTCCATACCTAGCATCAATAATTCTTTCTATCTTTGTGGGAGCTTGCTGGCCTACCATGACTGAGGTAGGTGGAATGATACTGGTCATTTGGATGATAGAAGGCTGAGAAACAATCAACAGAGAAAGAGGGCACCGATGGACTATATAGGGGACTTATTAAACAAGAAGCTCTATGAATCTTTGAAGATATTTCTTCACTAGCAGAGATACATGGGATTTTTTAGGCTTACCTTATCCTGATGCTCCTTTCTATCATGTTTTCTTCTGCTTAACGATCTTTTTAGGGTCAGACACTGGGACAACTGGTGATTTCTGAGGATTTCTTCGAATATACCTCACAAACTGAGCTAGAACTGCAATGTGGAGTCACCAAAGGTTTGTCTTCCTCCAGTGGAGTCGCCAAATAGATGATTACAACCAGAAATGTGCCCAGACTTTGTCTATCATCAAAATCTGGAACTGTGTCGTTCTCCTAGGGAAGCTGAGCTTCAATCTCCTCTCCCCGGCAATGGTGCCATTTAATGTTAGCACTCCAGGAAACTCTCCTAGGTTGCAGCTTGGAGATGCCTAGTAACATATAATCTTCAATATTGTTCTTTGAACTATTGAAAGGAAACATGGTTTGGATCAAGCCAGATAACCATTTCAACTATGTTTTTACTTAAGACATGCATGAACACCCCCAATAACACAAGGCTTTAGACTGAAAATGCTGAATAGTTTGTAGATTTAATGGATAGATGGAGAATACTGACAATACCAGCAGATTACATACATGAACACATATGAATGGCTAGCTATAGGCAACAAATGAACTTACTAACTATACTGGCAGATGCATATATAATAACACATATAAATGGCTAGCTACAGGCAACAAAGAAGCTTTCAAATCTAATATATCAAAGCATAGATAAGATGACAGTTATTTGGCCTTAAACACAAAGAAACATGAACAACCTGTTCAAATGCAAGCTTAGAACAGAAGAGAAAATGGACATTGAACATATAACAGAAAAAGGAGCTTGTATTACTAATGAATGAAGATGAGAAGCTTGAGTATAAAAGTCTCATTAGTCTCCAGAAGTTGAACCCTTGTTACATTTAGTTTTCAACTATTTATAGCTCTTTTTACAATGCTCCTGAGCTCTCTAGAAGGCTCAGAGTCTTAATCTTCCTGATCCGTTCCCTAACTATTGTATTCCCTCTATCAGCAGGCATGGCTCGGTGGTTTCTTCTTCTAATAGAAGACTAACCATATTTAGATATTTTAGGTTGCGTTGGCAGGGAGCTCTTTTGTGCCAGATGCCCCACAATCATTCTGTTTTTTGGGATGGGCTGCACTGTCTATCCCATGATTGATTATGTTGTTGTGGTTGTGTTGAGCATGCTATGTCTCTTTCTATTTCCCTTCTCGCGTCTATCCCTATCTTTCGTCCTTCTTTAGATAATGGAAAGGGTCTTTGGGCCTGTGTATTTCCTTGTATTTGGAAATCGGCGAAAAACATTGGAAATATATTGCAAATGGCCCCCCTCCAGACTTCAAATATTACAGGTTTCACATCCTGGACCCTTTCGGGTCCAGGCTTCATCGCTATCGGTTCTACCATGTGTTCCTTCATATTCTTTTTGAACGACAAAATACATTAAAAGTTGCACGCTGGCGGAACTGAAAAAATCTACATTTTAACTCCGAAACCCTTTCGGGTCCGGCTATTAGGTCACACTGTATGCATATGTTAAAATCCCACCCTTTTGGTTTCCGCCGATGCGATACAACAATGCAATCCGATCGCAATCGCTGATCACATATTCCCCGGGCCTTATATATAACAAAACATGTGCTTCTTGCCGATGCAACCTGCCGATCCGATCATTGGCAATCGCTGATCGACAGTGACTTGTGCCCCTCCATAAGTCCTCCTCTGTGATAGCATCGATGTGATTTGGGTCGTTGATCCGCGTATGCGATCAAAGGTCCTTATTTAATCACCGATCGCCATCACCATCACCCCATGGTCTACGCCAATTACCACTACCTGCCTATGCCGATCGAATCTGCCGATGCGATCCGCCCATTAGATCTGGACCATTGATCGGCCTAATTGAACGGATGTCGTGCATGTGGACTGTTAAGCCTGCGATTATGATTTTTTCATGTTTTGGAGTGTTTTTGCCTCTCGATACTATATTTTCGCCCTTGCAAGGGCTCTCCTCTTGTGATAGGATGTGGCTATCCGTTAAATGAAGCGGCCCTTGTGTATGCCTTGAACCCTTTTGAGCACAACCAAGAAGACCAAGCCTGTCTCTAACCATAGAAAATCCTCGTTGTATAGCAGAGCTAACAGTATGAATCCCAATATAAAGAATTTTTTGAGTTAAAGCATTGTCTCTTCTCTGCACCTATGCTCACATTAATAGACCTACAACAACCGTTTGAAATTAGATGCCTCCAACTATGCTATTGGTAGAGATCTTACCCAGCAGGTGCATCCGGTGGCATATCAAAGTGAGACACTTTCAGATACATCCTGAAAGTATCCAACGTATGATAAAGAGATGTATTCTATTGTGCGTGTCTACCGAAAATAAAATTATTACATTCTAGTAAAGGAAATGGTCATCCACACACACCATTAATCGTTGAAGTTCATACAAACACAAGGAAAGTTTAAGAATAATCGCCATTAGAAATGGTCCACATATCTACAACAGTTCCATTTGAACATTGAGTACAAGAAGGGAAGCATCAATAATGTTGCAAATTGCCTCTATCGACCATCGGTTATGGTGCTGACCATTGTACTCGACTCTTATGGACATGAGACTTTGGGATGGTTGCATCTTTACAAGAGTAATCTATAATTTGATGAATTTGACACCACATACCAAATGCTCTCGAAAGGCAAGAAAGTTCCATAATTTAAACTCCAAGACACACTATTATACCACCTAGGACACCTCTATGTTCCTTCAAGTGAGCGTTCCAAGATGATTTGGGAGGCACACTACAGTTGGGTCGTTGGACATTTTGGGGTAGAAAAAACAGTGGCAGTGTTTCAGAAGTATTTTTATTGGCTGAACCTTCAATGAGATGTTGGGAAGTACATTAGATATTGCATTACTTGTGCCATTTCCAAACCTAAAATTAAGATGTAGGGCTTGTATAGTCCTCTTCCTACTCCTAGCCAACCTTGGGAATCAATCTCCATGGGTTACATGTCGAGCCTTCCTTCTACCAAGCATGGCAACAACTGTGTTTTCATGGTCATTGACAGATTCTCTAAGATGGCCATTCTAGTGGCTTGCAAGAAGAGTGTCATGGAAGAATCCACTACCAAACTCTTATTTGAATGAGTATGGGTACACTTTGGTATCCCATAGTACATTATCTTAGATTGAGACATCAGGTTCCTAAGTACATTATGGTTAAGCCTTTGGTCATTGTTGGATCCCAAGCTCACTAAGTCCATAGTCTTCCACCCCCAAACTGATGGCCAAACAGAGTTTGTCAAAAGGATGGTTGTGCACATATTGTGCATGTACAACTCAAAGAATCCATGCACATGGGATCAAAGCCTCCCCTATGTCCAACATAACTACCACAGAGCTCTCCATGGCTCAACTGGACACAAGCCCTTTCAAGTGAGGTTAATATTCCAGCCACTATGTTCCTTTGATGTTTCCATACCACTTACAGCTACTCAATAAAATTTGGCTCATGTCCAGCATGAAGCTGATAGAGCTATCGGCTTAATTGAATGCATTCGGCACCTCCACCAGCAGGTCCATGACATCTTGGATAGAGCCAATGATAAGTACAAATAATGTCATGATCAACATCAAGTGCCACACAAGTTCTAGGTAGGTGAAAAGGTTTGGTTACATTTGCAAAAAGAGTGCCTCGTTCGGGCCCACCGCAAGATTTTCCTACTCCAATATGAGCCTTACAACATCACTAAGGCTATAGGAGACAATTTTTTCGAGCTCATCATTCCACCATTCTTTGGGTTGCACCCCATACTCAATGTGGACCGGCTGCATCCATACTTTCCCCCATTGTTGGACACATCATATATTGTTGAGCGATTGACACTAACAAAGCTCAACCCAAGTTGTATTGAACAAGCCATGACTAATAGGATCATGTTGGATGTGGAGCCTAATTATCTTCCTGATTCATGGGTCTTGTTTCAATCATGTTTGGATCCCAATCCTTGATGGGGGTGTGTGAGGGGGGATTTCTCCCCACTATTGCTGCCTGGGGGGTCCAAAGGCGGGGGGGGGGGGGGGGGTGGTGGTTCTGTTTAAAGCTCCCCACCCCCCTGGTGGGGATTCGGGAGCAGTGCTCCCGAAGCTAAAAATAGATGAAATTTTGCCTTGTAAAATATTGTAATTTCATAGTCAATTTGGGCCATTCATTAGAAGGATTATTTGACGGTAAAAGTTATGTTTAATTTAGAGTTCTTTTCCCTAGAAGGAAACCCATCGGTTTATATGAATTGTATAGTAGATGTGCATTATTATTCTAAGCGAGAAAGATAAAGGAGACTATGTGAGAATGAAGAGGAAATTACAGAGGATCTGTTGTAGGTTGTATCTCTTCATTTTGCTAGATAATATAAAAGGAAGGACTTGCTGTTTCTCCGTGAACGTAGCCCAAATTGGGTGAACCATGTATATTTGTGTCTCTTATTTTATGCATTTCTATATTTGTGTTTCTACAATATTTTGTATATTTCAATGCTCCATTAAATAATTTCTAACAAATCATGTACACATAGATTAAAAACACTCTCCAGCAGAGGATCCAGCTATATCGAGTTGTCAAAGTAGGCCAACTCCTTCACCAGGGAAAGTGGCTCACCTGAGACTAGGTTCAACAAAATTTTCCTCACCTCAGGGAGGCTTTGCATGCAATGGGGACCATTTCTTCCTAAGGGGGCAAGACTGATCCAGGTGGATATTGGTGGCCACCTGCCTATTCCACCTGGACCTCCAACTAGTTTCATCAATTTCCTTGATTATAACACAATTTACTATTTTTAGCAGTTTTTCAGGTCCTGAACTTCCGGAGTTGTTTTGACCCCATAAACGAAATTTTTTTGAGTCCACAAGAGGCCCATTGTCATAGGATATTGTACTACTAGGAGTAATTTTTCTAACAAGGTATTGTACATGCCAAACAGAAATCATATGACCAAGTTATGACCCCGGGAAGTTGGTTGTCCAACTGACCCAAATGGGGCCCACAAACTCTTAGTGTTCTATCTCCTAGGGTTAGGGTTTTGGTTGTTTATGGTTTCCTTTTGTTGTTCAATAATAAAAATTCCCTTGAGCCTCGTTGTAACATATTTCAGAGGCATGTATCCGTCACATCTCTTCTCAGAGATAAGCTGCCATCACTTGAGCTAGTTTATTTCCATTCTACTTGAACAACTTTTCAGTAATTTTATATTAATGAATTGAAGTTTTGTTTTCATTATATCTCTATGTTTTTGTTCATATATGTATTTCATTTTGTTCCTTCATAAATCTAGATCAACCAAGTTCCTTATCATTCGGTTACATGGAGGTTCCAACTTCCCTCTGGCTCGATAGGGATAATTGCATACACGCTAGTGACATTCAACAATTGATGGGTCTATATGTTGCAGGAGCCATAGTGTCATCTATGTTCAAGACTACCTCTAAGCACGAGAAGAAAATAGGTGATAGCAAATATTACACGAAGTGTGCTACTCAACAAGGCGACAAAGGAGCCAACATTAACACAATTAATGCCCCCTCCATCAAATTTTCCTATCACATAATTGTTGGGAAAATAATGTGCCATTACACAAAGGGAAAATGCACTATGGGTAACATCTCGGTGATAGAATCTTGTGAAAGGGGGAACAATTGAACTAATGTATTTTCTTGTTGAATGAAATTTTTGAAGCCCGCAAGGAAGTGTACAAGGAGGCAACATACTTCATCTATGGATATCTCGTTGTCTCTCTAGAAATGATGAAGTGGTGTCCTCCCAGAGGTAGAGAGATAGCCCCAGTCACTAAAGATCAGCCCATAGCACTCAAGTACTCCTCATGGTAGACCTCAAAGGGACCCAAACAACAAGGAAATCAATGAGGCCTCCTTTGCAGGACGATATAAAAAGATGATCGTTGTCACAAAATCCATCCTTAGAATCCTGCAGTTTCTTTTAGATGACTATTTTCATGCCACATGGTTTGATGTTTGCCACGACACCACCTAGATTTTCCCCAAGGATGTCAATTATGACACCTTCTAGATGTGTGCTCTGCCTTTCATTCTCTCGGAAGAGGTGTTCCACACTAGAGTCATGTCCTGGTTCGGAGTCGTTGGTGAGGTCCGAGACAACAAGAAGACATATTATTTTGAAGGAATGTTGCCACGAACAATACCTGGTGAAAACCCCTCCCCCTCCCAGAAGTGAGTAGCAGAAGAGACGCTCAATCCTATCTTGAAGAGATTCGAGACAGCTATGATATCAACTCGCAACACCCTAGAGGGCCTTAGGTTGTCAGTAAGTTCCTTGCCCATGTTCTCTGAATTTATTGATGTTAGTCCTATCAGTACTTTTTCATTCATCCTAGTGGTTGTCTCATTACCCCTAGTGGGCCATCATTCTGTTATTCAACCCGCAGTCCAGGACACCCATTCGATTACTACCCGACCTCCATCACTCCCCTGAAAATATGTTACAGTTACCTCTTCCTAGGTCGCTGGTCTTACTAAAGAAGAACCACATTCTCTAGCCATCACCCAAATCATTGAGAAAATCCTTAAATCCACCTCCACTGCATCCCCAACATCTCACAACCCATCACCCCGCATAGCCTCCCCCTCAGCAACCATTTCAAACCTTCCTCTGACCAACAACATCCTAAGTGCCAATACCAATATGGAGTTTGATTCCATAATTCAATCCATCATTGACACTAACCAAGACACACTCATTGTACAACCTACAGCCGTCATGTTAATTGGCGTACCTCTCTTATCTTTGTTATTAGCACCAATCCCATGACCAACAACCGACCAACATATTCACTCTAATTCGCAAGGCCAAGAAGTTATAAGTAGCACACCTTAGACCTGTAGCCCCATTCATATTTAACCATCACATTTTGTTCCAAACCACACCAACGCCCACACTACAGAGACCCTGCATCATTAGACTTAGCCCTAAGGAAAATCTGAGAAATGAGTTGCCAGTGGACAACTGCTGTAAGCCCAATACCCTCCACCTACTACCATGAAACCCTATGACCTTCAGATTTGGTCATCCATTCAATTATTTACATTTATTCAATAGGTTTCCTTCCAAAAAGAGGCTCTACACAATTCCTTGACAACTGAACATGAGCAACAACAACAACTACTTCTCTCTATCGTGGTCGAATGAGATCAACTTCTCTAGGAAAATAAAGTGCTACAATAACAGATTGATGATATCAGTGAAAAAATCTAGTCTCTTTGGCCTATCGTTGCTGATGTAGTACAAAACGCACAAGAGGACTTCTCAACATGCACTTTTTCAAACTGTTGTGATCGCATCCACACTGCATGCACTGACCCTATTTCAACAAACAAGAAGCTTTAGAAGACCATTGCAGTAAGCCAAAGCACAATCCTTGATCCAACCACCTAGTATGCCATAGGCATTGAATAGAAGATCACTAATGTGGCTTCTTTTAAGAACTCCCTTTATCATGCTATTGCAAAGGCGGAAGAAATCTTCACTCAAGTTCATGACTGGTTAGAACAATGTAAACTTTGAAATGGGAACTGATATTGTTACCTGTTTCATAGAGATAGCAAAAAAGTGACCCAATTTTGAAAAGGGGTGATGCAGAACACACATGTTTTTTTTAAAGCATAGTTTTTGGCACTTTAAATTTTTTTATGTACATTATGTTTTAGAATGGTAGTGATTTTCATGTTGATTTTAAAAAGTGGTAATTTCGCATTAGGCCCTTTTTTTAAAAGACCTATTTTTTTACTTTAAATTTTCTAATGTATGAAATGTAAATAATTATTTTCTAAATTTAATAATTTTTGAAGTGATCTTCTTCTTCATATTTTCTT
>APFE030366601.1:66594-96829 GCA_000404065.3 Pinus taeda
TCTTGTTTTTATTTTATTTTTTATTTTTTTATCTTTTTTTGTAGTGAGGTTTTTATTGTTCTGCATATTTAAAGAAGAAGGACGATATTTTGAATTTTAGATATTCTACATATTTATACATGGTCAATTAATTTCTCAATCCACATGAAATAATTGTCTCTAAAAAACAATAATTTTTAACAATTGACATAAAAATAACCATTTTCAACATAAATATAACTAAAAAGCTACACATTTTGATAACTTTTTGTAATTTTTTGCTAGAAATGACATGTCAAAATCACAATTTTTATAGGAAAATTTTAACTAAAAATGGTTAAATAATAGTTTTTTTATGAATTTCAGGTCAAAAAAATAATAATAACCACTTTTTTTTCAACAAATAATGATTAACATAAAAATTAATGCGAAAATCACATAATACTGAGATTGAACACATAACAACATTAATAGAGTGCTTATTCTTCTCATAAAATGTGAGTGTCAAAACATTACAAGTATAACTAATTAATAGTTACAAAAAACGAGCTTGATTTCTAAGCATAACTTAAATTTAATCAACAATGTCACATAATCTAAACTCTTTGTCCTCTAGAGTTTCATCATTGTCTTCTTCCACATTATTTTCTACTTCATTTTGCTCCTTTTCCTCTTCTAATGGATCTTTGATGTCTGTGAATCTCCCAATGTATGACTTTCCAATTATTTTTTGTAATGGTGGTTGGGGTTCCTTTGTCTTTTTTTCCTCACGTGATTCACTAAAGTCCCCTTTCTTCAACCCAATTTCTTGCATTGCATCTGGAAGAAATTGAAGAGCATTAATTCTTTGTTGAATAAAATTCCACTGTATTGGATCTTTTTCAATGGCAATGCAATTTCTTCCTTTTTGAAGGCAATATGCTAGTGTTGTACCTAATTATCAAGCACAAAAGAAATAATGAAGTAAATTAGTACAATGACATATAAATTAAGAAATAACACATTGAAATTCAATTCCATATAATAAAACTTACCTGAGCCAGAAAATAAATCCAGAACCCAATCTCCTTCATTTGAACATATGTCTATAAGATAGTTAAGCAATAACTGTAGTTTTTGATAAATGTTAACTATCTCTCCTTTTGCTTATTTGTCTTCATATGTTAGTTTTCTCACAACAGCATCATAAGTCAGTGTTTGGCTATGACTCTTTCCATCTACCCGATTAATGTTGTTATGTGTTCAATCTTTGTAAATGGTTGATCTTCATAGAACAAAACTAAGTCTAATAGACTCAATGAAAACATATTGACATATGAATGTTCTCTCTCCTCTAGTTACCTTTTCCTTTAGCTTTCATAAACTTCGCTTGCTCGAACTGCCAATTTCTTCCTTGGATGCCACACCCTTTCCTCCTTGGATGCTTTTGTGGCTCATTTGTGATTGCTCCACTTGTCATTGATGACTGTTGTGGCTCGGATGTGCTTGCATGTCCCCATATTTTTTTCTTGCTGACTTCAATGTCTAACAGATCCTGATGAATTTTCTCTCCTTCCCTGGTTGAAACTATGTAACTGTCCTTTGGTCAGACTTGGTCAAAACGTGTCAAAATATCTACTCCCCCAAAATGAAGGACCCGACTGGCCTCGATCACATTCAATTGACTCATCCTCGAGTCAATCCTCTGCTAATGCTAATGCTTCTTCTTGTTGCGGGGATACTGCTTGTGCCAGTTCTTCCTAACCTATTCCTCCGTCTACTGCAAGTTCTCCTTCAAATGAAGGACCCAAATATGGGACAAATTGGAGGAACAATGTAAACTTTAAAATGGGAACTGATATGATTACCTGTTTTGTAAAGGTAGCAAAAAAGACCCAATTTTAAAAAGTGGTGATGCAAAATACACATTTTTTTTTTAAATATTTTTTGACACTTTAATTTTTTTTATGTACATTAGTTGTTAGAATGTTAATGATTTGCATGTTGATCATGCCCTTTTTTAAAAGAACTATTTTTAGACTTTAAATTTTCTAATGTATTCAATGTGAATAATTATTTTCTAAATTTAACAATTTTTGAAGTGGTCTTCTTCTTCATATTTTCTTGTTTTTATTTTTATTTTTTTGTAGTGAGGTTTTGATTTTTTTGCATAGTTAAAGAAGAAGGTCAATATTTTAAAGTTTCGATATTCTACATATTTATATATCGTTAATTAATTTTTCAATGCACATCAAATAATTGTCTCTAAAAAACAATAATTTTTAACAATTGACATAAAAATAATTGTTTTCAACATAAATATAACTAAAAAAAATCACATTTTGGTATTTTTTTTGCTAGAAATAACATGTGAAAATCACAATTTTTATAGGAAAATTTAAAAAAAAAAAATGGTTAAATAATAGTTTTTTTTTTTAATGAATTTCATGTCAGAAAATAATAATAATCACTATTTAAAAAAATAATAATGATTCACATAAAAATTCAAGCGAAAATCACATAATACAAATATTGAACACATAACAACATTAATTGAATGCTTATTCTTCTCATAAAATGTCAAAGTCAAAAACATTACAAGTATAACTAGTTAATAGTTACAAAAAATGAGTTTGATTTCCAAGCATAACTTAAATCTAATCAACAATATCACGTAATCCAAACTCTTCATCATCTAGAGTTTCAACATTGTCTTCTCCCACAATATTTTCTGCTTCATTTTGCTCGTTTTCCTCTTCTAATGGATCTTTGATATCTGCAAATTTCCCAATGTATGTCTTTCCAATAATTCCATGTAATAGTGGTTGAAGTTCCTTTGCCTTTTTTGCCACACGTGATTCACTAAAATTCCCTTTCTTCAACCCAACTTCTTTCATTGCATCTGGAAAAAATTGAAGAGCATTAATTCTTGTTGAATAAATTTGCACTGTACTGGATCTTTTGAATGGAAATGCAATTTCTTCTTTTTTGTATGCAACATGTTAGTGTTGTACCTAATTATCAAGCAGAAAAGAAGTAATGAAGTAAATTAGTATAATGACATATAAATTAAGAAAGAAGATATTGAAATTCAATTCTATATAATAAAACTTGCTTGAGCCAGAAAATAAATCCATAACCCAATCTCCTTCATTTGAACATATGTCTATAAGATAGTTAATCAATGACTGTGGTTTTTGATAAATATTAACTATCTCTCATTTTGCCTCTTTGTCTTCATATGTTAGTTTTTTTTACAACATCATCATAAACCAATACTTGGCTATGACTATTTTCATCTACCCGATTAAAAATCATAGACATATAGCTATCATCTTTTGCCCAACTATCAATATGGATGTATTCACAATCATTTATAAATGGTTGATCTTCGCGATTAAGAAGATTTGACTTTTGCCTGTAAAATGAAATAGTAAAAGTTCAATTATTAACTTGTGCATAAATGATTTTTTTAACATTAATCAAATATACATTTTAAATGTCTTACCATGTAAGCTGCATCCTTGAATTTGTTTTCCCCTTTAAGCTTGACAATAACATTGCCAATTGTGTGTCTGAATAAAATGCTACAAATCTCCATAATGGTGATGACATGACTTCTAGAAATCCCACAACCACTTTACTAAGAGCTTGATAATTATAAGGGTCACTATCATAGTCAATGTTTGGAATATTGAAATTATGGGGAATATCTGCAATAACTAGGACATAATCCCTTTTAGGTATGAGTTTAGCAATGCCTTCACAGTCACCTTATATTACTTGATATTGAATAGTGTCAAGCTTACTCCAAATGAAACGAGTAAGAGTTGGATCAAGTTCAACATTCTTAAGATTGCTTCTTTAGTCTTTCGATCTTAATTTTTTACATAAAGGTTCTGAAACTATCTAGTGCTCCATTTGCATCCTTCTTCATCATTTATAATATAAGCAAATATATGTGTAAGTTATAAATTAAAAAAAGTATACAGATGAATAAAAATGAATGTATAAATCAACATACCTTTTTAAATGCAAGATAATTTTTTTTTTAATGTTGATGTAAAACTTGAATCTTAATAGTTGCATACAACATCATCCCAACTATCTTCATTCAACAATTTAACCATTTGTTCTTGAATTTTCATGTAAACTTTGTGACTGCATAGATAAAGTAAAAAAAGTTAATATGTTGATGTGTATAACAAATACTACCAAGAACAATATGTTATATTTAAAAGAAAATTCTAATCTATAGATAAATAAAAATAATTCAATAAACTTACTTTTGAAATTCCTCAAACATTTCCTCCAATGATAATTCCCCTGACCTCACACGAGATAATATTGCTTTGACATGTTTTTCATCCTTCACTCCTTATAATGCTCTCCAAGGTGTGATAGCCATATCTTCTAGAAATTGCTTCATTTCAGGACCTAGTTTACTGTTGCTACATATCAATGGTTTAGACCTTTTGACCTTCTAGTTTCTAATGCCAATGTTCTCCCATATGATAAAAATCTCATTAATCGACTCCCATATCTCTCCAGTTCTAAATGCCAATTGGAAAATGTTATCAATACCTCTGAATATATGAGTATTTACTATGTCACCTTTTGATTTGATGTTCTCCTCAATTTAATAGCCTATTTCCATACAACATTCCTTTCACAAATCAATAGTAACATTTATCTTATCCCCACCACATTTTTCTTCAAATTCGCTATGAATAAGTCTAACCCTTTGGATGAAAGTCATAGACATCCTATATTCATTATCTGAAATATGATTCCATGCTAATAACTTTGCTTCTGTATCTAATAAACCAACATAATGATACATTTCATTGTTTAAAAACGTGGGTTATTGGGATATTCCTCCATTAATTGCCTTTGAGCTTCTACAGAACGGTCCCCCCCAAGGAAATAATTGTATTCAAAACATTTTGACTTATCAAATGCTTCTTTGTTGGGAAATTGAACTGTATCAACAAGAAGCACATAATTAACCACATGAGCATATGGATTATACCTCATCAATGTCTTCAAGTTGTGAACATGCAGGTGGTGTCGCTTTCTAATTTGATATTTACATTGTCTTTCACTTGCCTTATAGATTTGTCTCACATTAAGCTGAAATGTACGACCACCCTTAATTAAGTTTCTCTTTGTTAAGTTCTGTTGAATGGCATTTTGTTTTGTTTTAATAATGTCATCATCTAAATCAGCTCCTGGTGTAATGATTTCCCTAATTTATTTTGAATTTTCACTAGGACCTTCACTATTGGTAATGACTACTTGAGAATGTTCAACTTTAATTTTCTTCCTCCTAATATTCTCATCATTAACTAGAACAAAGGCATTCTTGGGCATTGTTACTTTTCGTCTTTTATGGCTCTTCTCCTTTCTAACATTAGTTCCAATGTCATCCTCGGTAATGGAAACATATTCTTCAGTATTAGTTTCAACTTCCTCATATTCAAAATCAAGTCAGTTTTTTGCTATCTCTATGAAATGGGTAACAGTATTAGTTCTCGTTTCAAAGTTTACATTGTACTAACCAATCATGAACCTGAGTGAAGATTTCTTTCGCCTCTACCATAGCCTGATAAAGGGAGTTCTTAAAAGAATCCACATTAGTGATTTTCTGTTCAATTCCTATGGCATACTGGGTGGTTGGATCAAGGATTGTGCTTTCTCTTGCTGCAATGGTCTTCTAAATCTTCTTGTTTGTTGAAATAGCGTCGGTGCATGCAGTGTGGATGTGATCACAACAATCTGACAAAGTGCATGTTTAGAAGTCCTCTGGTGCGTTTTGTACTATGTCAACAACAGTAGGCCAAAGAGACTAGAATTTTTCACTGATATTTGTCTGGACTTGACCCTTTTAATCTAACATGCATACTTTTCAAGGTGTCTCTCTCTCTAACTGTGTATTGCACAATTCCAGTCACTTGTGAGCCTCACTTTTCCATATGTAACTGCACACTATGTAAGCCCTAGCCTCCACTATGCGTTGTGTAGTTCCAGTCAATAACTTGTCAACCCTTTCCCATTGTAACTGCGAACTATGCAATCACTTAGCTTCTCTCCCTCAGCAGTTGCGCATTGTGCAATCACAAACCCTAACCTTCAATTTTGCCTCTATTGATCAAGCATGTGCAATATCTCCCCTCAGACATTGCATAATGCACACTTCTAGTGACCATTAAAGTTACTCTTGCCTCAATATTTCCTCTTGTGCTTAGTCCTTGCGCAATTCCTTCTCCCATTAGTTGTTTGTTGTGTTTCATAGCTTGATAGAAAATAATATTATATGAGGACTAAATTTGGGTTGCCACGAGGACTTCTCTAGTTTCAAGTGTTTCCATTCAATAGCTTATCAACCTCTCATCTTCCATTAATACAATGCCTCTGGTCACAAGATAAACACTAGACATGGAAGTCACAGAATATAGTATTGAATATGTTGCGGAAAGTTCAATACCATGAGCACCTATCATGGTAGATACCAGTTGTTTGGTGGATAAGTCCACTCCTATGTCATGGAAAATCATAAGAGATGTTTTCAATAAGAAGTAATTCCCAAATAATTTAAAGGATAGGTGAATATACATTAGGATTAAGAGATCCAAATTCCATAAAGTTGTCTGCAGGTATCTGGTTCTCCCATGTGCTGAATAAATCAGATGGATCTTGTAGGGTTTAGACACCAAGAACATGATCCTAAGTAGTGTGAGTGGGAAAACGATTGCAACATACTGGTCACGTGATCTCCATACATACTACAAACTAACAAAACTAGAGGTTTTTTTCAATATTGAGTATTACGCAGTTTGGGCTCACTTGAATACCACAGATGTGATGAGATCGTGGGGGTAGGAAGTAGCCAATTTTTTCCAAAAGCCAAAGGGGATTTACAAGATAAAATCATTAAGGAAGGTATAGCAATACCTCATGGCCATTTGTTGCAGGTTGTATGGACAGGAGAGCAATAAGTATTGTGAGGAAGGTTGGATCTACATGCTCTACCCAATTGTGACTAAAGGGAAAATCTTTAACTGGGAAGATATACTTGCTCAAAAGTTGCAGATTAATGTATCTAAGGTGAAGAAGGATGCTAAAATAAAGGAAGCTCATTTTTTCATGTCTACATACCTGCTTGATGGTATTTGCACAAGAAATTTGTTTCTAGGTCTAAATTGGAATTAGACTGGACTACAACCTTTCCTTATCAATGTGTATTGCAAGATACTCTCAAATTATAGTTATAGAGGAATGTATGATAAGATAGCTAAGCACTTATTTGTGGTGCTCTATCAAATTATTTTCGAGAAAGAGGCATGCTACATGATAAATTGGGCTAAAGAAGCAGTTATGGAAGTTGCATATTGGTTCACTTCTACTCAAAGAAGCTATAACACAAACCACATATCAGATATTAGGCAAGAAACGGAGCAACTGGAAGTGCCTACTCTTGACAATGTTATCAAGCCTAAGAGGAAGATTATTCATGATCCTAAAGTAGAAAGCTTAAAGAAGATATGACTACCCCAGGTGCAATTGAGATGGAAAAGAAAATAAAAGAAGAAACAGGCATGAGAAACACAAGCGAGAGGAGTAAAGAAAAAAAAAAGAGAAACAAAAGGAAGAAATACAAAGAAGAAAGGAAGAGGAAAAAAGGAAACAAGAAGAAGTCATGCATAATAAAAAGGAAGAAGAAGAGAAACAAAAGTTTTTAGAAAAGGAAAGAAGGAGGAAACAACTGGAGGACTTGTAGGCCCAGTAGATTTTTGATGAATAGGAGGATGAAGAACAAGAAGAGGATATTATTCCTATCAAAGAGGAAACAAACTATTGGTCACCTCCTCTTACTAGTGGCCACCTCCTATTTAGAAATATGGGATTAGTTCCTATATTGGATGACAGGGTCATGGACATCTCAAACTTCACCTTCGATCAATTGAAAATCAAGATTATATAGGAGAGGAGAAGATATTTTCCAAATGACACTCATCACCCTATTTCTATTAATACAAAAAGGATGATTGCGTAGAATACAAGAAATAATTTGAGAGAAGTTACAACAACAAATGTAACGTTTTTCGAAGCTACCAAGGAGAAAATTGATTATCTGATGAAGGAAAATGAAACATTGATAAAGTAGTTAGCTTCAACAAGGCAACTGGTAGAGCATCTCATGGCTAAGAACTAGAGGTTGTCTTCCACCATTGCTAACAGGATGGAATTGAAGGTAGCTATACTTGCAGAAATTAAACCTTTGGAGGACACTATGAAGCAGCTATATGATGAGATGTACACTCTTCATGAAGCGATGTTTCTTTTACATGAAGTGCAGAAAGGATCACAAAAGATGGTGAAGGTCTTAAAGACAAATTCTATTGCCATTGATATGATTTAGTACTAAGGCACCAATTATCTCAATCTACCTATAATTTTAGTTAGAAAGAGTAAAGAAGACGTGGAAATAAAAAGAGTAGAAATCAGGATTTGTATAGATTTATGAACCTGTCTATAGTTTTTCTACCAACGCTATTATTTCTTTTTTGCAATTGTATAATGGATTGGATTCCTTGATCAGAATGCATAGGATCCCTTCTATCAGTCCATTTACGGAGATAAAGAGAAAATGCATTATTGGAGAAGAAATAGAATCTTTCTTGAACAATATCAAACAGGGAACCATCCAGGATGAACTTGAGGTGACCAAAGATATTATTTTGCAGTATGTGACTAATCTAGCTAAGATACACATGAAGTTGATCATGTTGCTAAGTAAAATTCAAATAGATTCTAAGACCATACATCTAAATGCATTGCAGTGCAAACTCAGATATAATCCTGATGTGTCAATGAAGGTTGAGCAGATAACAACAAAATACAAAGCTTGGCATCAATATATTACTATAGAATTACATGCCTTAGTCATCGAGTTACATTTTCCATAAGTTATGCATAATGTAATTTTTTTGTCTTATGGCTAAGGGCCACTTTTTTTCTTATTTTAATTTTGCATTTAAAAAATAATAATAAATGTGAATGTGTAAAAGTGTGAATCTAAGAGTCACATGGGGAATATGAAGAGTCATTAAGAGCTAAAGGAAAAAATAGGAAGTCAAGAGTCATGAGGGAGCTCAAGAGCGATAAGGAGAGGTGAAAGGTCACCTCACTTGTTATAAATAAACCCTTATAACTCAAGAGAAAGGAATTTGATGTAGAGTGAGCCTTGGCCCTTGGCTTCTCTAGTCTAGCATAAGAGTGAGGATTATTCTTTGTAAAAGCAAGTAATAGCTTCATGTTCCACTGTTGGAGCTAGTGCTTCATCATTGTATTTGTGTATTTGGAATTTTCACTTAATTATCATAAACTCTCAAAGCCATCACACTTTCATGCATGTATTATGGATATTGTAAGACTATTCTTTAAATGTTTACAGTATATATTCGTGTTTACACATACTAAAATTAATGAGTTATTTTGTTTCTTTAGTATATATATTGCTGAATGTATTTTTTGTACTTGCTTTCATGATCATTGTTACCTTGTGAACTATTTTTTAGGTTAACTGACAAGCCTTTCTTAGCTCTTTTGCATCTATTTTAGGATAGTACTATTACTTTGCTACGATAATCTTACTTTTCTTTCCTTTCCGTGAAAACTCCTTTTATACATTACAATTGGTGTCTCACAAGCTTATACACTCGTGGACCTCAAAGTTATGTTTATGATCACTTGTGTTGTTTATTGTAGCCAAGGCATTTCCTTAAGGATCACTTTAATGGCGTTCAGGCTGATAATCCGGATGGGTCTCCTATTCCAAACAGTGTGAGGTCTAATTGGGATTTCATATCGGGGAGACCCCTCCCCTGTTGGCACTTCCAACACCATCAACAAGACCCAACACTTTAACAACTATTTTGAATATATTTTGTGCAAGTTGTTATAAGCCATATAGCTCCTTACTAATTTGATAATCAATGGCAAGAATTTTGGAAATCATTTGTTGTATTTTATGAATTTGGAAAATAGTTGTAACTACTAGATATTGATTGATTCTCAAATAAATCTATATTTAGATATTTTTTATTTCTATTTTGAGTAGGATCATGTAAAATAGAAAGTGCCATATCTATTCGAAGGGGCACACTTAGATTACACAGTCCAAACTATCATAATATCATGTAAAATTTATTGTAATCCAATTTTTCAATTTAATTTATAGCTTGCTAGCTTTCTATGCATATGATTTTTTTGCTAAAGCAAGAGACGTGCCTTCTTATCATTAAATCAAATAAAATTTACAATATGAACAAACTCCTTCACTCTATTGGTCACAGGCCAAAGAAAAGTGCAAATCTAAAGCCTAACCCTTTGTTTCACAAAATTACCCTCCCCACCCTTTTTGCATCCAACCACGAAAAAACATCGAGCAACTCAGGTGTTATGAGCCCTCCCCATGTGAAACCACATATACAAAACCCTGCCCAACTTTCAAATGTTGTCGTTCGATCTTTTCTTTGATCTAACGGCCGAGTTATCTCTCGCACCAAGGAGAGGTAAGCAGATTAATCCTCGGGCCCCACCAAACTACTCGTTCGATCCAGAGCGTTGATTTACCTTGCTCCATTGGACGACTCAGCCGAAAATCGCGCGCCCGAAGTCGTCGACCTTTAGGGAGCGATGAGAGTGGTTTTTGGACCGGGCCATCCTCCACATGTCATGCTCTCTATGGCATCGCTGCCAAAAATCTGAAACCACTTTTAACATGAAAGCGGTGCAATCGCTTCGAAACCACTCCAGTGGCGATTTTGACTTCAGCCACTGAAAAAATTGGGTGATGCGGAATTTTTAGTTGCTGCTTTCTTTGGTCAGGGAAACTCTGTTGCCCGTCATTGAGAATATTCCTGATCGTGGTCAACTTTACCACTAACCTTGGCTTACCTTCCATCGTGTACCATTTTGTCCAACCTTGTGAAGCCCTCTGACCGTTGTCCATTACTAGTTGGATTCTATCATTTTGCTTCTATACTCTTCTTTGTCCTCCTCTGCCTAGTTATGACAGAGCTTTTGCATGTTGCTCTGCGCCATTGTGTTCCACCTCCTTAAAATTGCGTTGTCCTTGCAGCTGACACCTTGGTTGGCTAGAATGTCTGCCAATTTGTTGGCCTTTCTCCTCACATGAATAAATCTGAGAGTACGAAGTTCCTGAAGATGTACTTGAATTCTATGTAGAACACGAGTTAACCTCCAGTGTTTTGTGACCTTTTCTGCCCCTGTTCCATTATTGATTCTCTTGGCTGCGTTTATGACTAACTCTGAATCCGCTTCTATTATGACATTTTGGAAATTGTTCTGTATCAAAAATTCTAAGCATTGTTCCAAAGCCATTAGTTCTGCCATGTTGTTAGTGCCTTTTCCTAAGTGTCCATGGAAGAGGGAGATTATGTTACCTGTATCATCCCTAAGAACTCCCCCAAAACCAGCCTCCCCCGAGTTGCCTTTGGAAGCTCCATCAATGTTGTACTTTAAAAAACCTTCAGGGGGAGGATGCCAGAATTCCTCCACCTTATCTCTCATGCTTGCTTTCCTGTCTAGACCTTGAGGAATAAGCCCCTACATGTCTAACAGCTAGAGGATTCTTAACTCTTCTACTGAGGGCGGTTTTTTGGGGAGATTCCTAACTATGGTGCCAATTGTCTCCTTAAGTTGTTTTATGATCCGCTCCACCAAGCTAAGTGAGGCAGTCTTTAACTCTTTAAATATTCTTTTGTTCCTTTTTTTCCACACATTCCATATAATGAAACTCGGAAAGAGATCCCAGGCAGAATTGAGAACTTCATTATCAGAAAAATTATTCCTCCAATTGTTTAGAGTGTTAGCAATACTTTCTTTGTCTCTATCAGACTGCTTGAAGATGTTGGTAAAAAAATCCCATATCCTGTCAGTGAAAATACAACTGTTGAGAAGATGCTTGATAGTCTCCTCTTGGGTCTCACAGAGATGACATCTAGAGGGTCCCAGCATGCCCCTTTTTTTAAGGTTGTCCTGGGTTAAAATTTTCTTGTGGTGAACTAACCACATGAAGAGTTTGATTTTCATCCAGCCTTTGTGCCTCCAAAGCTTCTGCCAAGTTTTATTTGGAGCTTGGGGTTCCAGATCAAGGAGAAAACCTTTAGCTGCCTTGATATTAAAGTTGCCCTCTTTGTTGTTAACCCATCTCAGTTGGTCCTGCCCTTCCGTTACTAAAATTATTCTCTAACCCAACATTCTCTTAAGGGACTCTGCTTTACTGTTGAGGGTCCTATCCTCTATGCCTCTATTTTTTTCCAAATTCTCCACTTTCCTACATTATGTGGATTCTCCCAAAATTCTTTCACCTTTACTAAACCTTGATTGTCAGTCTCATGCTTGAGGCCTAAAAATTCTTCCTTCAGTAGATTAGGTTCTTGTTGCCATTTGTCCTCCCAGAAAAGTGCCAGATCTCCCTCTTTGATTTCCCAGAAACTATTTTTTTGAACCACTTCTCTGTTCTCCCAGGCCTTGTTCCATATGGGGGAGCCTTTCATTTTTCCTGTCATACGTATGATATCAGAAGCCAGCCAGGCATTGGCATATTTTTCCTTCTAGATGCTTTCCCATTGAGCTTTAGGATCCTTAACCCATCTCCACCAAAGTTTAGCTGCTAGAGCCTTGTTGAGAATCTCTAGATTGTCCAAACCTAGGCCTCCTTGGTTCTTGGGTTTGCAGAGCTTTTCCCATGAGACTAAAGCCCATTTTTTCCTTGTTTCCTCTTTGCCACAAAGAAAAACTCGTTGAATATTCCGAAATTGCTGTAAGACTCCTATTGGAGTTGGGAGGGCTGATAGCATAAAGATTGGGATAGCTTGGAGAACTGCTTTAGTAAGAACCAGTCTACCAACTAAATTTAAAGATCTGTTTGTCCATTTCCTGACCTTGTCTAGCATTTTAGTTGCTAATGGATCCCATATACTCTTGTGTCGAGGTTTAGCTGTAAGAGGAACTCCCAAATACTTAGAGGGAAGGGATTCTCTTTGAAAGCCTAAAATTCTGGAGACATTTCTCTGGATGGCAATTTGAGTGTTAAAGAAAAAGACTTTTGGTTTGGAAAGGTTTATTTCCATACTTATAGCCTTCGCGAAGTCATTCAAATTTTTTTTGTAAGAAAGTGCTTCTTTAACTGTGGGAATTCCCTGTAACATGGTATCATCTACAAACTGTTGATGAGTCAGAACTTGCCCATTCTCCGAAAGTTGGAGTCCTTGAATTCTTCCCATTACTCTTGCATGCTTGATGGACCACCCCAGCCCTTCCATCACGAGGATGAAGAGAAAAGGAGAGAGCGGATCTCCCTATCTAAGACCCCTGGAAGGGAGAAAAAGTTCAGAAGGAGATCCATTCACTAAAATTGAAAAGTTGGATGAAGTGACAAGGGCCATGACCCATCTAACCCAATTATGATCAAAACCAAACGTTGTGAGAACTTTTTTGATGTATGTCCAATTCACTTTGTCATATGCTTTGGTTATGTCTAGTTGCATGATCATGCCCGCTCTTTTGTTGCATGTTAACGAGTGAACCACCTCATGAGCTTGAATTATGTTGTCCAGAATTTGTCTTCCTTCTATGTACCCTGTTTGTTCCCCGGAGATAAGCGTGGGCAGCAGGGGTTTGAGTCTGTTAGCCACAACCTTGGAAATTATCTTGTAGACAACATTGCATAAGGCGATGGGCCTATATCTCTCTAGTGTTTGAGCATTATCCTATTTTGGAATAAGGGCAATAAAGGAGGTATTGAGAGCTTTCAAAATGGTCTTGTTCCGCCTGGAGTCTTCTACTATCTCTACAATATCCCTTTTAACAATATTCCAGTAGGCTTTGAAGAAATCCACATTAAATCCATCCAGACCTGGTGCCTTGCCATTTTGCATTTCCTTAAGGACCTCACTAATCTCCTTTTCAGTTACAGGTCTGTTGAGATTACAATTATCCTCTCTGGATACCAGTTTAGGTATGTGTTTAATTAAGTTCTTAATGAAAGGTTCTCTTCCTGAAAAGTTTTCCTGGGCAATGTCCCGAAAATGCTTTACTAACACTCCATCTATCTCCTCATGGGATTGATGAATTTGGCCATTCTCGTCCTTGATCGAAGAGATTCTGTTGTGAGTTATGTTCGCAATGGTAGATCTGTGGAAAAATTTAGTATTACGTTCTCCTTATTTTAGCCATAGAACCCTAGAATTTTGTTTCCAAAAAATTTCTTCTTGTTTACACAGCATTTCCCATTCTTTGTGATATTTCTCTGCTTGATCATTTTTATCTTTATCAAAGCCATTCTTGATCAAAGCTTGATTGAGCTCTAGGATTTTGTTTTCCACAATTTTTTTACTTGTGAAAATATTGCCAAGTTCCTTCTCGTTCCATTCCTTTAGCTTCTGTGTGATGTGTTTTAATCTTTTATGTAGTAGGAACATAGATGATCCCTGAATCTGCAGGTCTTCAGCCCACCATTGTCTAATGTTGCTGATGAAATCCGGGTGTGAAAGCCATATATTTTCAAACCTGAACGGTTTGTTTCTTGGGGTGCCAATGCCCTTGATCTCCATTTGAATCGGCCAGTGATCTGAGCCTCCAAAAGGAATAATATCTGCTATTATTTCCTTGTCTAGGAGCATGAGCTCTTTAGAGATCATGAATTTGTCTAGCTTGGAAGCTACCTAGGAATCCCCTCCTCTTTTGTTGTTCCATGTGAAAAGACCATTGTTTGTCTCAATGTCCACCAGCTTCATGTTTTCTGAAAAACATTGGAAAGCCGAGGAATCTTTGTTTAGAGCTCTTTTACCCCCTTTTTTCTCCGAGAGAGATCTAATCATGTTGAAATATCCTCCTATAACCCATGGTAACCCTACAAATCTGTTTCAAAGGTCCACTAAGGAATCAATAAACCTAATTTTGTCATCTAACCTTTGAGGGCCATAAACATTCGTTACAAGATAAGTGTCCCTGTCTCCTACAGGATGTATAACAACTGATAAATAATTCCTTGATGCCTCCACATCAATAATACCTATTTTTGGCGATTCCATAGGATGAGGATACCCCCTGCTGTATTTTCTGCTTTGACTTCTATAAACTCATATCTGCTGAGTCACTTACTATGGATTTGTCTTATCTTTTGAACAGAGCATTTCGTTTCTGGAGCTACCTGTTTCATTCTATTATTCAACATTCTCTGTTTTCTTTCGCTTCCTAGACCTCTGATGTTCCAAGTTGTAAACTTCATAATTACAGATTGGTAAAGGAGTAACTGGCTAGATCTTTCATCTTACCCAAGTCTATCATGAGCTTTCCACATTCCATTAATAGCTCGTTCTGCTTTTTTTTGCCCCTTTTTTTCCTCGGGTTTCTTAGAGCTAATCCTGGAGTTGATTTTACTACTTTCATTCCATGGTTTCCCTGTCTTTCAATGTTGTTATCTTCTACCAAGCCCTTTTCCTGAGTTTTCCATAAGAATAACTTCTTTATTCGATTGCATTCTTCTTGTGGTAGAGATTCTACCCCACCCGTTGTTCCCTTACTCAACAACCCTTCTAGATCTAGGTTTTCTCTATCAAGAATCTCTTGTAACTCATTGTCTTCCATTTTCATCTCGCTCTGGGTCATTTCCTGATCCATATCCGTATCTAATTCACTCATCATGATCCCTTTCTGTTTTTCCTTTACCTATTCCTGATCTTGTTCTTCTTCCTTGTCCTGCTTATCATATCCATCCTTCATTACTTGATTTTCAACTGTTGTATCTTCCTCCTCTTCAAGAACATGGAACTGATTCAGCCTCACCTTTTGGTCTCCACTTTGGTTTTGTTTTGGCCCTTTTTTGTTGTTTTTACATTTGTGAACTACTTTGTGAAAGCCAACTGTTTCTTTCATTGTGTTAGGTTTTCTTTTGTTCTCTGCCTTACTGAGAGGGCAGTCTCTAAGAAGGTGCCTGTGTTCATGAGATTTTCGACATCTAAATGGAATATGCTTGTAGTCAACCATCTGCACCCATTCCTCATCATAAACCTCCAATATTACCTCGTCCGGAAGTGCTCTAGATAGGTCCATCTCTACACAAATCCTAGCAAAGGAGGTATATTTTCCCCTTCTCGTGGCTTCAGAAGTTTTGACATACCTCCCTAATTTATTGCCTATGGTTGTTAGTGATTCTATTTGCCAATAATCCATAGGTAACGAATAGAGTCTTACCCAAACTGGGACTGAGGTAAAGGTTTCCCGCTCCGACACGAAGTTCATCATCCACGGACGCATATAGAGCCTTGCTGCTGCATAGAAGTAGGGCCCACCTTCAAACACTCTGTCTTTATCCTCAATGTTTGCAAACACCACAGTGAAAAATCCCTTGGATCCTAGATGAAGATCAATGCTTCCTTTAGGCTTCCAGTGGTATCTGATCCATGTTTGTAAAGCCTTTTCGGTGAGCCATAGTCCCATGAATTTGCATATGATTGCATAAGTCTGCATGTGCTCCCTGTGGGCCTGCAACTCTGGGTTATTTAAGATTACTCTGGGAGTGATTTCAGCTTTGGGCTTGCACAGTCCCCTTTGTTTCCTGTCTTTTGTTCCCTGGTTTTTGTTATTTTCCTCCTTGTCTTTTGTGCCATCATTCTCCTTCTCGTTACTTTCTGTTTCCTCTTCCCTATTTTTTCCTCCTTCCATCATGTTACCTTTGCCTGATTCTGGAGGTGTCTTTCCCTTGTTAACCACTACCTCTCTGTAGGAGGAAGTGGAGTGCCCTCCTCTGCATCCATCCATGGAGAAAATCCCGTGCAGAAACCCTCAACCCTGGTCTTCTGCTCTTGTTCCCACTCATAAATTTTTTATCTTTCCACTTGCTCTTTCAAATATATATACAAGGTATCAATCTACTACAAAAAAATGAGTGAAAACAAGGTAAAAAGTGATATAAACCCTAGTACCATGCATAACTCCCCCTGAGCTCATGTACCTCCAATAGGAATTTTGATCCTATGGACCTTATCGAGCATTTGGGCTTTCTATGCATATGATTTGATTTGGTTCATGCTGATATAATTTAAGCTTGGTGCCCTATTTTAGAGGTATATTTCACTTACGAGAACAAAGCTATTTAATTGTCCTTTGTTTTAATGTGTTTATTGCTACAATTTTAGTTCACAATATTCCAATTCGATAATGCCATTCTCTTTAGGTTTAAAAAAATTATATTAAATAAAATAAATAAATAAACACTTTTTCATTATGCGCACACATGCTAAGAACATATTTATTTACAAGAGATTTTTCGGCGTAAATCACAAGATCTATCATTTGTCGACGTGTTTCAAACGAACCAGTGTGGTTCATCGCCAGGACAAGTTGAAGAAACAGATCCAGCTTTACATGTTAAATAGTCTAAGCAGAGCCTCCAACAGCTAACTTTACCAACGACTAATTTTGACTTAGGGACCAGAGTCATAAAATCTTTTTTATAAACTCATTGAGAGCAACCCTATCACTACTAGAATCTATGGTCTCCCCAAAATTCACAAGGAAGGTGCTCCCTTAAGGCCCATTGTCAACACCATTGGAGGTCCTACCTACCTTCTTGCTAAGTTCCTTGCGTTAAAGCTTAAGCCCTTAGTTGGTCGTATGGAGTCCTTCGTAAAAGACTCTGCTTCCTTTATTGATGAACTCAAGGACATTAAGATTGACCCTGGGGACATTCTTGTTAGTTTTGATGTAGTTTCCCTGTTCACTTGCATCCCTATTAATGAGGCCATGGAGGTGATCAACCGCCTAACAAATCCTGACACCGCTATGTTAGTTGAGATCTGCCTCACTTCCACCTTTTTCAGTTTTGAGGGAGAGTTCTTCAAGCAAACCTGTGGGGTTGCCATGGGCTCCCCCTTATCCCTTGTCGTTGCTAATCATTTTATGGAAGATTTTGAGTCCAAGGCTCTAAACTCTTCGCGGCTCCTGCCAAAGCTTTGGAAATGGTATGTGGATGACACCAATTTCATCTGGTCTCATGGCCAAGAGGAATTAGATCTCTTCTTCGATCATCTCAACAATCAATCCTCAGCCATTAAGTTCACTAAGGAGTAGGAGGTTGATGGTTGTCTCCCGTTCCTTGATATTCTTATTTCTACGAATAGTGATGGTTCCCTATCCCACCAAGTTTTTCGAAAGAAAACGCATACGAAACAGTATCTGCATGCCAATTCCCACCATTTCCTGGCTCAAAAGATGGGTGTTCTCAATACCCTTGCTACTCAGGCCCTAAGGATCTCAGATAAAAAGAGTTTCGAGAAAGAAAAATCCCATCTCCTTGATGTCTTTGTTGAGAATGGTTATAGTAGATACATGGGTCAGAAGGCTTTCCTTAAAGCTGACAAGAATTCTATGGCAAAAAGGGAACTAAAGGAACGGATTTCAGGTGTCCATCTTCCATTTGTTCAAGGGACTACTGATAAGATTGCAAGGATTCTCAAGATGCATAGTGTCCCTGTGACCTTTAGGCCCTTGAACACCATTCGTATGTCCCTTAGATCAATGAAGGATCCCATTGACCCTAAAGATATGAAAGGGGTATATATTATCCCTTGTTCCTGTGGGACCCCCTATATTGGTGAGATTGGTTGCTCCATTAATCAAAGGATTAGTGAGCACACAACTCACCTTAAGCATAGGAGAGCAAAGTCTTCTGCTTTAGCTGAGCATGCAATAAAAACCAATCATCATGTTTGCATTGAGGAGGCTAGTGTTATTGCTAGAGTTTTGCAATTCCATCATCGAAAATTTAGGGAAGCTCTTGAGATTAAAAAGAGGTTGAGCAACCTCAATAGAGAGGATGGCTGGAAAGTCAGTAGGTGTTGGGTCCCAACACTCTCTTCCTAGTCATTTTTTCCAACCCCCCTCCTCGTTTTTTGGCTCCTTTATATATATCTATATATATTTTATTATAACCAGCTACGTTCTAATAAATTTTTTTTTATTTATTTTTTCACTGTTAGCCAATATTTAAATTAATTGCCTTTATAACCAGCTACTTCTTATTAATTTATTTATTAATTTTAATTTTTTTATTATTTTAAAGTTTTTGTTTATTTATTTATTTTTAACTTATTATTATTTGTCGTTTAATCTCTTTATTCTAATAACTATTATCTTAAAATTTTTTATATATATTTATATATACATTATAATTTATAAAAAAAAAGTATTTTCATATAACTAATCCATTTAAATTACTAAAATTATAAATTTTTTAATTATTAAATATACAGTTTAAACTAATTATTAACTAACCACCAATTAAAATTATATATATATATATATAATATATTAAGGGTATAGTCACCTAATATAACTAACTTCCATTAAATTATAAAAAAGATTTTATGACTCTGGTCCCTAAGTCAAAACTAGCCGTTGGTCAAGTTAACCGTTGGAGGCTCTACTCAGACTATTTAACATGCAAAGCTGGATCTGTTTCTTCAACTTGTCCTGACGATGAATCACACTGGCTGGTTCGAAACACGTTGACAAATGATAGATCTTGTGATTTACGCCGAAAAATTTCTCGTAAACCTGATATGGATCACAGAAGCCTCAATTCAATAACGTATTTATTTCTTTAAAAATTAAGGGAAAACAATTTTAGCCAAAAAAATTCAAACTTGGAAAAAAATGGAAATTTGAATTTAAAATTAAAAAAAAAAAGAAAAATGAAGAAAGAAGAAAAGAGAAAAAAGAAAGAGCACAAGTTTGGGCAAGTCGCAGGAGTAGATGAGTCATAGTGTGATGCGAATTCATCGCAAGGTAGAGGTGATGTGAGGAAGCGCCCTTAAAAACCGAAAAATTAGACCATGTTCTATAAATTTGTTTTAAGCTCTTTATTTTTTATATTTTAAATATTTTTTTTTAGCTTTTATTATTCTTTCTTTTATAAAAAATCAAATTTTAAATATAAGTTTTTACTTCTTTTTCCCTAAGAAATCGAAATTTAATTTATTTTTTAATAGATATATTTTTAATCTCCTTTTGTTTTAGTGTTTTTTTTTTTCACGCGAGGAAGGGTCCCCGCTGAAAAGCCACATGTTACATCATATTACATCATACGTCTGAAACGATGGGACCACATAACATCAAATATACGCTGCTGCGCAACGACGGAATCGAAACCTGGTGGGGAGCGTGTCAACCAACAGCCCCCACCATCATATCATGCACTTCGCGTGCCTTAGTGTTTTTTTTTTAATATAGAGTTTTTATATTTGCTTGAAATCTAAATTTATTATTTTTTAATAGATATATTTTAATCTCCTTTTGTTTTGTTTTTTTTTAAATAGAGTTTAATATTTTTTGAAATCTAATGTACTTTATTTCTTAATGGTTTAAAAAACAGTTTTTAAATATTTTATTGATTTTAAAAATGTTGTTTTTTAATTATTTAATTTAATTTTCTTAAAAATATTAATTTTATTTTTATTTTAAAAAAAAAAAATATTGTTTTATTGTTTTTGTTTTTTTTTTTTTAATGGGTTTTAGTTTCGTTTATATTAGTGATGAATTTATAGACAATAACTAAAAAAATATTGTAATTTTAATTTTTTATTGAAAATGGGTTAAGTTATCTTAAGCTATGGTTTGAAATGAGTTATAATTTTAATTTATAAAACATAAATTTCTCTAGGTAGAACCACTCTCTAATTTAGGTGCTGCATTTTAAGATTTTTTGTAGTTATGATATTTGTTTTAATGCCATGGTTGGAAAATGTTGGAATTTTAACCCAAAAAAAGGATAATGTTTATCAGCATTTTTGCACTTTTAGTGTTTTTTCATGTATTTCATAGTCATGATATTTGGTTTTTAATGTCATAGTTGAAAATTATCGCTCTGAAATGAAGAAAGGGTGATGTTGTATCACCCACTTTTTCATTTTGGTGTGGTTTTTTTTCATTTTCTTAATGAAAAAATAAGAGATTTTAGAGCTAGAGTTTTCATTTTGAAGTCACGATTCTCATTAAGTTGGTAACTTTTCTCCATTAGATAGTAGTGGATAGTTATTTAATATAAAAGGATCCACTTTACAAGGCCCACTAGGTAGTTGGTCCATTAGCCTATAGGACTACATGTAGTGATGGTTTTTCTATTAACAATCTATTTAAGGAGATAGAAAGAATGTAATGTTTTTCTTGTGCTTTTGTATATGGAGTTGTGCACTATGAAAGGTTTACCCACCTAAAGAGTCAAGTGAATAATTGTTTTCCTCCTTTTAGTCATAATACAACGATATATTCTTCATATTTCATTTTATTGTCTCATGTATCTATTTTTTTGCAATTATACTCTATATATCTAGTTATGTTTCAATTTTAAGGGATAATGAATACTATACTAGGTGCAACAAGTGTTGGTGCATGGAAAAAAATAGAGTCACATTGAGACAATGCTATTTTTAAATGAAAAAAAAGAAATGAAAGGCCAAATAAAAAAAATAAATTGGAAAAAATGTAAATTTAAAATATATTGATCAATTTTCCTATCTCTTCTTTGTTGAGGAGGCATGATAGTTGCATTAATATATATAAATATATATATATATATATATCATATATATACTATAATATAATATATAGTATAATATTTAAAAATTAGTTAACAAACCAATATATATATATATATATATATATATATATATATATATATATATATATTTTGAAAGGTTTAAAAAAAAATCAATATAAACAAAATTTTGCTATGAAGGACGAGGAATAGTGAAATCTAACAATTCAATGACATTGGGCAATAGGGTACTCATAGGGTAATTGAGAGCATTAAAGCTTGAACATGTGTGAAGCACTAAAAGAAATTTGAATTGATAATTTGGTTGGTATTTCTTTTATTTATTTTACCTCTCCTTCAATGTGCCTCATATCTCAATGCATGGGTGCATTTATAGGTACAAGGCACATTATTAATTTTTTTTCTATTCCCCATTCGGGGTGTTAATGGTGATTATGAGGGATCCCTGGGGGATGAGCCTGCCACCCTGGGATGTGATGGGAATTTATGAATAGGGGGCACAACTTTCCCCTAGCATGCATTTGCATGCAATGCACTAGTATGACCACCTCTAGTTATTTATTTGTGGCATCAATTTGGTTTTGGGCATTCTGAGAGAGTGTGTGGAGTAGAGGCAAGGTCGAACCGTCGACCTCCCTACTACTTATGGAAATTCTTCACCCTTTTGATGAGAGGAAACCATTTGTGGGAGTGCCTCATACTAAGACAACATGGTATTTGCATGTTGTGATGCTAAGGAAGAGGTGGTGGGTGGGAATTGGAGTTGGGCATGAAGAAGTCTTGTAGTGGCCTCAAGCCTAGGTAGTCAACAGTCTACAAAGATTCCCCTTTGTTACTCGCGATGAGGTGGTAAAAGTTGTTTCGTCCTTAAGCTTGTTTATTTTAGTATTTTTTTTCGAGATCAATTGTATTGTATTTCTATAAGCCAGTCTGAGGATTTGATGGGGTGTGGGAAGCGCATGAGTTTGTTCTCTCTCTGTATTAAGTGGGATATATTGTTTCTTTAGTTGAAAAGGCTTTATTCTGGTATGTTTGTAATTTTTTTCTATTCTGGTAAGGGGGTTCTCATTAAGAAAAGTGTTAGTTGGCTAAGAGTCTCTTCGCCCTTCTATTATTATTTAGTTCTAAATGTATTATGCAAAACTTACCTTCGAGGAAACCTGTGGCTTTGTATTGGGTTAATTATTCAGGTTTTGTTATCTCTTCCAATAGGGAAACCGTTTTAGTGGGGTCTAAGTCGAGGTATCTTTCAATTAGTGTGGTTTGTTTGACGAGTTTCAATGACAATTTTGTTGGGTGGTGCCAAAACCATGGCAGTGTCATGGTTGGGTCTTTCTCCTATTTCTTTGTAATTCATGGTTGTTATAGTGGTTACTACAGTTGTGGCCCCCTTTTCGCAACCATTCCACCCAAGCAACACCTGCATTATGGGGGGGCAGATGGGGCAAGCAGCCGACAAGGTCAATGAAGAGTGAGGATTTTTTCTCATGATTCTACTATTACATATTTTAATGTTGTCCCTATGAAGATAAGTAGAGAAATTCGTAAGTTAGAAACTCAATTTGGAGTGGAATGGCAGGCCCACTCTGACTCTAAAATCATGGATGAGGTATATGCTTGGGTATCAAACCCTAGTTACGCTAGGGGATGGAAGAAGCAGTACTTGAACTCTATAGCTTAGCACTAGTAGACGAGGACTCTAATGGGCTTGATATTGAAGGATAAATAGGTTGAAAGGTATAATGTGTTTGCTTCTTTAGAGGTCATTAAGAGGATGTTGAAGAACCGGTGCTTCATCTAGGACAGGTTGGATGCAAGGCTAACCCATGTAGAGGGACACATACAATGTGACTCTGACACTATTGCACCTCTTGGATCGAGTGCCATGGACCCTGCTCCCATATAAACGATGCATATTCTTGTTAACTTTTTAGTTTTTGTTATGTCTACTTAAGATAACCCATCAAGAAGGGCATTTGTAATCTTTTGTAATATGGGTTTAGTAGTATGGCTTATTTTTGGACCGGAGGTTACTTAGTAAAGTCTTGTGTATGGGTACCTTTGTATCCAAAGAAAATCACAAAGGAATCCTCTACTAGATAGATGTAACAACCATGTACTTCTAAGTCTCTTTTGGTAATATAGAGTATTAATTTACAACAAAAAAAACCTTAAAAACTTTTATAAAATATTTTAATCTACCTTGCTACATATGTTGGTTTATGCATATTTTATGTTTTGTACCAACCATGTACTTCTAAGTCTCTGTAGGTAATATAGAGTATTAATTTACAAAAAAAAACCTTAAAAACTTTTATAAAATATTTTAATCTGCCTTGCTACGTATGTTGGTGTTATGCATATTTATGTTCTTATGTTTGGTACACTTCACAAACCATTTTTTCTAAATAAACTATTTTAACCTTGATACAATGCTCCTTATATAAAAATACATCAATGCAATGGTGTATCTAAGACACACTATAGTATGTTTTGTGCATATTGCATAAAAGTCCTTTTAAAACTCATTGCAGTACACATTGTATCACTTAACACATTGCATTTAATTTATTTGGTTCACTAACAACTTTTTATTATATTTTTGCATAATACAGTGTGCATGGTATTGTACACCTCAATGCATCTACATGTTGTGTAAGCATTTTTCATTTTTGTAATTGTCATTTTAACCAAATTTAGGTTTCCTAGTTAACCCTAAAACTAATGTGCCATGTAATATAATCTAGTTAATAACAAACCATCACTTAACACAATGCATTTAATTTATTTGGCGCACTAACAACTTTTTATTATATTTTTGCATAATGCAGTGTGCATGGTATTGTACACCTCATTGCATCTACATGTTGTGTAAGCATTTTTCATTTTTGTAATTGTCATTTTAACAAAATTTAGGTTTCCTAGTTAACCCTAAAACTAATATGCCATTTAATATAATCTAGTTAATAACAAACCATGAAACAATTATATGTTTTCTTTAGCATGTAATATTTTTTTAAATGTTATATTTTACAAAATTTGAACATGATCTACTTAGTAACAAACTATGAAACAATTATATATTTTCTCTATCATGTAATGTTTTTTTTCAATATATGTATTTTACAAAATTTGAGCATGAGAAGATATCTATCTATCCATTTAACTATTTTTTAATCTATAAAAAGTGAGAATTTTTTTTATGAAAATACACTAATTAACTTTAACCATTTATCTGTTTTTTAATCTATAAAAAGAGAGAATTTTTTTTAATGAAAATACACTAATTAACTTTAAAGGTTTATATACACAAAAAATACAAAAAATACTTTGGTAAAACTTCTACTTGTCTCACTTCCGCTGAAATAAAATAAAAACAAATTCTTTTATTAAAATTTATGTTAATGGGTGTTTTCTTTATAGTGATTAGAACATCCTTTTTTGAAAAACGCTCCAGTGACCTAACTTCTATATGAGCAGCTCAAAGTGTAATGCAAAACATTAATCCTTACCGTCTCATAAATCTTATAGACATGGTTTCTCAGCTCAAGTTTAAAAAAAAAACATAAACTTGAAATAATTAAACTACATTTTTATATTTTTTATATTATTTTAAATTAGCAAAACACTTTATCTACACTTTATTTTACTTTTGAGAATATAAAATTGTATATATTCCAAAAAAACAAAAAACCAATATGTAACTCCCTTTATCTACTTCTGAGGATATAAAATGGTATATTAAAAAATAAAAATAAAAATATATGTAACTACTATTGGACTCCATCTAAAAGTAATAAGGGAAAAAAAATGTGTTTGAAAATTTTCAAGTTTATTTGAAACTCACTCACGAATAGTAGGCTATATATCTTTTTAGATAAATTTTTTAAATCATATATGGACTGATTTTTTTAATTATTAGTAATTTAATAATTTAATATATATAATTTTAATAAATTTATTTAGTTTAAAAATTAACTTTTTTAAAAAGGGTGTATTTTAAAAAAGTGACTTAATTTTTTAAAAAAGAATGGTGTAACACATTTACTCCATCTTAAGATAGTAATTTTTTTTATATGTAACATAATTTATTAAATAATGTATTATATTTTATTAAAAGGTACGTGAGTACCTGACCTTACTTTCATGTTTTATATAGTGTTAATGACTTTAGTGCAGAGATCGTTTTTAGTTTTTTGGTTACTACTTAGTGGTTTGGGTTTTAAATGCATTGGTTAAGGTTTTAATAACTCACGGCTCTAACTTTCGCTATGATTTTGGATGATTCTCAATCCTGAGGTACCATCCTCTAGATGTCTACGATCTCAACAGTTCACATGTGAATTCCGCCACCATCAATCTAGGAAAGAGGCTTTCAATGGCTCAGATTTGTTTTCTTTGGATTAGTGTACCTGCCCATTGACTATTCGGGGTTCACTGTCATTTGGTCCAACGCCTCTACAGAGAGGCTAGCTCTCCTCATCCTTTCGTTGCAGTTCTTACCAAACCATTGTTATGGCCATGCTAAGGTGAGATGGAATACTTTGGCTATCGTAGATTACACAAGTTTATGAGTTAAGGGCATTTTCTTTGATGTGTGGCTTCATTTCTCCTTGATAACCTGGTTTTACCACTGCAGATGGTGATGGCCACCACTTCTTCACTTTCTTCTACTCATATGCAGCTCAAACTGTCACCCAGATACCTCTTTCACCATTTGGATGGTTCACCAGATCCGGGCACTACTCCTGTTGCAGGTTCTTCTCCTAGAGTAGTTCGACCCAGTAAGATGACCCTCCATCGCAGGCAGCTGGCCCATGTAAGAATCTTCTTGTTGTGTTCTTAGCTTTGACTGTTATTTATTTTGTCTTCCATAAATGTGTGTGTGTGTGTGTGTGTATATATATATAACTGACACTAAATGGTTTTGATGCAGGGGAGGAGTAGGGTTCCCATGCGGTTCTCCAAAGGACAACCTTCATGGTATCACCCTTCGTTCCCACCCCACTACACAGGTTGGTCAAACTTCTTTTTATTTCGGGGAAGGTTTGATAAGTTTTGTTGTCTATACTCCTATCCATTTAGATACTTTTGCTCTATACAAGGTCATTTGTATAAATTGTTAATTTTCACTTGGTTGCTGGTTTTGGTGACCCTCGGGGTTAATGCAATATATCTCGACATTGCATTGCTTTACTAAATTGCCTGTCGCTTCTGGTTCTTGATTGCTCAGAGACAATTGTTATTTTAATTAATATATACCTGGGTGGCGGATAATTACACTCAGGGAAAATTTTAAGAACCACCCTAAATTTATATGTATAATAAATGGGCTAATCCCCATGATACATAGGAAATATGGAAGGCGATTTTATCAATAATATAATATGTATATATAATTTTTTTGGCGAATCTCTCACCAGATTATATTATCTTGTACAATGATGGAGAATCTTTCACTGAATTATAAAATCTTGTAAGATCTTGGCAAATCTTTTACTAAATAATAAAACATTGTGATGTCTTGGTGAATGTTTTGTTAAAGTATGAAACCATACATGGTCACTCCGATGGTTCGTTCCGATGGTCACTTGATCTTGGGGACACCACTGTCCAGAGTAATGATTCGGTATCACCCTCGCACAAGGATGGTCCGCGTCGTAGCTCGATTGACCAGGGCAGCGTTAACTCTGTCTCACCGTCGAGCGTTAGTGTGGCTGGAGCGAGTGGTCGGTTTCCATCCACCGTAGGCGAAAGGCTGACTACCGAGGGGAGCATTGACGATCAAAGGGTGCGTGTAGTCATAAGCGGTGGCGCGGTGGAGAAGTATGGTAAGTCCATTGGTAATCCTTTAATCGCTTGCCATGATTGCGCTTCGGATCTGCGCGATAATAACAATGCGCCGGGGTTGAATTATGATTATATCAGCGGTAATGTTATTCATTTAGATAACGGGTTGGAAAATATATATAATAATAGGGTGGGTAGGGTTAGTAATGACACTAGCGTGAAAAAGGAAATGGATAGTAAGTATAGTGCATACGAGGATAATTTGAGTTCATTCAATGATATTATTAAAAAGGGGAATGGTATATTATATAATAAAGAGGGTTATGTTAATAATAACATTAAAGATAATAGGAATAGGGGCTTTAAGAGTAATATGAATATTTATAATAATAATAAGGATAGTATTAATATTAATATTATTAATGTTAGTAATAAAGATATTATTATTGATGAGACTATATATAATAAGAGTAATAATAATAGTAAGTCATATAATAATAATGAGTATAATAATATTAGTAACAATGAGGACATTAGTAATAATAAGGAGAATATTAATAATTATAATAAGGACTTTGGTATTATTAATAATAAGAACATTAATAATAATTTGTATGATAATAATAGTAATATTAATAATATTAACGAAAATTTTAGTAAGGGCATTAATAATAATAGGAATGAGAGTATTAATAATATTAATAAGGAGGACATTTTTAATCTGCGAAATAATATAAATAACATTAATAATGGAGATCCTTCTGAATTTGTTAATAACTTGGGAGGTGAGAATATTGATTTTTTAGGCCAGGGTGGCAAGGATCTTCCGGTCAATTGCAATGATTTTGTGAACCTTGACAAGGAGGTTTTTCTTCCCTCTTCTTCCCGTAATAATAGGGTTGTTAACCTTTCGAGCTTTTCTTTCTCCCCGTCTGTCTTTAGTCTTTTAAGCAAGGGCTTAAACTTTTCCCTTGCCCCTAGAAAGATCCCAATCGATGACATTATTTGTGACGTGGAGTACGGGATCAGAGATCTTCCGGATAATATCAAGGACACGATTAGGCAGGATTGTGCTGTGGTCCTTAGGAAGGCTAAGCCCCCTAGAAGGAACCTCAGCAAGGAGGAATTCTTTGCCCTAAAGTCCTTAAATCATAATGATAATATTGTCGTTCTAAAAGCTGACAAAGGAGGGGCTACGGTCATCCTTAACAAAGATGATTACCGTAAGAAGATGTTGGATCATCTTCATAATAGTGGCAGTTATAAGAAACTTCCCAAGAACCCTCTGAAAAAGGTCTCTAGGGCAATGGCTCTAGCTATCAAATCTAGTAACTCAGTGGGCTCCCTGTGCCACAAGCTGATTGAGAGCAGTCCCATCGCTCCTAGAATCTATGGGCTGCCTAAAATTCACAAGGAAGGGGCCCCTCTGAGGCCCATCGTCAACACCATTGGTGGTCCAACCTACCGTCTAGCTAAGTTTCTTGCCCTTAAGCTTAAGCCCCTGGTTGGCCGCACTGAGTCTTTCGTAAAGGACTCTGCTTCCTTCGTCAAGGAGCTCAAGGACATTAAACTTAACCCTGAGGACATTCTGGTCAGCTTTGATGTCGTCTCCCTGTATACTTGCATCCCAATAAAGGAGGCCTTGGAAGTGGTCTATCGCCTGACAGATCCCGATACAGCTTATCTGGTTGAGATTTGTCTCACTTCCACTTTCTTCTGTTTCGAGGGTGAGTTCTTTGAACAAACCTGTGGTGTTGCCATGGGTTCCCCCCTCCCCGATTGTTGCGAACCTCTTTATGGAAGATTTCGAAGCCAAGGCTCTTGCCTCGGCTCGTCTCCTTCCCAAGCTTTGGAAGAGGTATGTGGATGACACTAATGTCATCTGGTCCCATGGCCTAGAGGAACTAGATCGTTTCTTTGATCACCTCAACGGTCAATCCTCTGCCATTAAGTTCACCATGGAAAAAGAGGTGAATGGTTGCCTCCCTTTCTTGGATATTCTGATTTCTAGGAATAAGGACGGCTCTCTCTCCCACTCAGTATTCCGTAAGAAAACGCATACTGAGCAGTATCTGCATGCCGATTCCCATCATTTCCCAGCTCAGAAGATGGGTGTTCTCAACACCCTCGCTACTCGTGCCCTTAGGATTTCGGATAACGAGAGCTTGGAAAAGGAGAAGTCCCATCTCCTTGATGTCTTTGTGGAGAATGGATATAGTAGGCACCTTGGGCGGAAGGCTTTCCTTAAAGCCTCGAGAAATGCGTTGATTAAGAAAGAGCCTAAGGAGCGTAAACAAGGTGTTCACCTTCTCTATGTCCAAGGAACCATGAACAAGATTGCTCGGATCCTCAGGAGGTTCGATATTCCCTCAACCTTCAGGCCCCTCAGCACCATTCGTAATTCCCTCAGATCGGTAAAATATCCCGTTAACCCTAAGGACATGAAGGGTGTTTATTTAATCCCTTGTTCTTGTGGGACTCCCTATATCGGGGAAATAGGACGCTCCATCCAGCAGAGAATTACCGAACATGCAGCTGACCTGAGACATGGGAGAACCAGGTCTTCAGCATTAGCAGAACATGTGGATAAGACCAAGCATCAGGTCTGCATTGAGGAGGCCAAGGTGGTTGCTAGAGTTGCGCAATTCCATCATCGTAAGCTCAGGGAAGCTATTGAAATTGAAAGAAGGCGTAACAATCTCAACAGAGATGACGGCTGGAAGATCAGTAGATGTTGGATTCCTGCCCTTTCATCTTAGCGATTCTTCCTCTCCCCGCCTCCTTTCTTCCTCTTCCTTTTTTTATTTTTATTTTTATTTTTATTTTTTAATTTAATTT